>ML093249.1:16809-55091 GCA_003697995.1 Taxidea taxus jeffersonii | reverse complement strand
AAAAAAAAAAAAAAAAAGTAGAATGAAATATTTAAAGTACAGGGGGAAAATATCCCAACCAATCTAGTTTTCTACAATCTGTGAAATTCTCCTTCAAAAGTTCAGGCAAAATAAAGATTTCCTCACACTGAGGAAAATTTGTTGCCAGTAGACACACCTTGTAAAAAATGTTAAAAGTTCTTCAGGAAGAAGTAAAATGATATAATAAAAAACTGGGATACATACAAAGAAGGAGCATCACAGAAAGAATAAGGGAAGCTAAAATAAAAACTTATTTTTCTTATTCTTAGCTGAGCTAACATAATAACAGCTTCTTCAAAATAATATCATCAATGATGTATTCAATTCTGTATGCATACATAAATGTTTGCCTATGTATAACTGAAATGAAGGACAGCAATGGTACAGGGAGAGGAGGAAGGAATTAGCAGTATTTTGTTATTATAAGGTATTTGCCCTATCTATGAAGCAGTACAGCATTATTTGAAAGTGGATTTGGATTACTTATAAATGTATATTGAAAATTCTAAAGCAACCAGTAAAAAAAGGTTTAAAGAAAGTATAATTGATATAATAAGAAAGGAAAGAAAATGAAATGCTATAAAACACTGAAATAAAACAAGAAAAGGCAGAAAAAGAGTAGAAGACAAAAATATAAACAAAGAATAAGAGCAACAAATGGAAGATAACAAATATGGTAGATACTAATGCAACTATATCAACAGTCATTTTGAGCATCAATGTGCTAAATGCACAGATTAAAACAGAGATTGTCATAGCGGATCCAAAAAATGACTCAATTATATCTTGTTTATAAGAAGCCAACTTTAAATATAAAAACATATACATTAAAAGTATAGGAATAGAGAAAGATATACCCTGCTAACACTAATCAAAAAATAGCAGGATTAGCTGTATTAATTTCAGAAGGAGCAGACTTGAAAGCAAAAAAAAAAAAAAAAAAAAAAAAAAAATCAGGGATAAGGAGGAGCATTACATAATGATAAAGAAGCCAGTTCTTCTAAAAGACACAATTCTTAATGTGTATGCACTTAACAGCAAAGCCTCAAAATATGGGAGAATAATAGAGCTGCAAGGAAAACAGGTGAATCCACTATCATATTTGAAGACTTCCACAGCCATCTATTAGAAATGGACAGGTTCAGCAAGGAGAAAAATCAGTGAGACAGTGAAACTCTATGGCACCATCGGTTGACTGGATATAATAGACATCTATAGAGCACTTCATTCAACAACAGCAGAATACACATTCTTCTCAAGCTCTCATGAAACATTTCTCAAGACAGGCTACATGCTGGGCTATAAAACACATCTTAGCAAATTTAAAAGAATAGAAATCATAAAATGTTTGTTCTCAGACTACAGTGGAATTAAACTAGAAATCAATGACAAAAAGATAGCTGGGAGAAAAATTACAGAATACTTAGAGATTAAACCATGCATTCCTAAATGATACATGGCTAAAAGAAATCTCAAAAGAGATTTTAAAATAATTTGAACTAAATGAAAACACAACTTACTGAAACTTGTGGGATGCAAGTTCAGAGGGAAATTAAAGCACTAAGAAACAGTAAAAGGAACAAATGGATGAAACAGGGACAAAGGGAAAAGAGGATGAAAGACAAGAAAAAGCAGAGGAGGTACTAATGTTACTTTAGACCTTGGGATAGGGAGAATACTATTGAAAGTTTTTGGTGGCTTTCAATTGTCGATCTTCTCTGACCACGGGAAGGCAGGGAAGATTGGAATCAGGAGGAAGGATAGTGTCGGGTGTAGCTATAATGTAATGGAGTCTGGTATGACACTATGGGTAAACCTAAGGTTACACAACTCTGCATACAAGGCAGGATATTTGGAAAATTACATTCAGTAAATTTAGGGATTTCCTAATTAAAAGTAACCCAAATCCTTTCTTCATGCCAGCACTGAAATGTCTCTGTTTTTCTTGGATGAAAAAGGACTTAAAGAAAAATCTAAGTCACAAAATTCAAAAAACGCTGAAAATATGGAAGGAAAAACAAATGTGGAGAGATAAGACTATGACAAAAACTGCTTATAACAAATACTGCATCCAACCGAAAAAGGAGTTTAAAGCCATGACAAGTACAAATTAATTAATATTAACATAATACTTTTTTAGTCCAAAATTCCTAGAAAACCGAGCCCAAGGCACAGCTTGCCTACTATAAGCTTGCATGCAATTCTTAGTAAGCAAAATTGAGGGAAATAGGAAAGATAGACATTGAAAGAAGGATGGAAAATACAAGTGTTTATTACTGAACTAACCACAAAAGCAGAAGGAAACACAGTCAGATGTTCAGGTAATATGGCGCACCTCTATTCAGGTTTTACAAAACCAACACACCTCAGGACATTCCTAAGCAAGATTTATCTGCCAGTTCCATTCTATACTTGACCCAAATGTACTCCACTACAACAAGAACTCTCCTGCACATCAGACTAAGTTTTGTTAATGAATAGGACCATAAGCATTTGGTGGCAGCTTCTAGAAGACTTCCAAAACTACTCAGTGCTCCTCTTCTTTCAACCTTTCCTCCCCCAAGGGGAAAAACATGGTCAAACTTGCACTGTAAAATGACCTCCCTGCTCACCTCCTCTGCTCTTCTTCCTTCACTTTTACCCTTGGGATAACCTCTTCTTATTAGGGAAAAAAAAAAAGTGTTGTTTTTTTTTTTAATAAAAGATTGTATTTATTTTTCTGAGAGAGAGAGCACTAAGTGGGGGAAAGGGGTAGAGGCAGAGGGAGGGGAGAGCAGGCTCCCTGCTCAGAGGATCCCAGGACCCTGGGATCATGGCCTGAGCTAAAGGTAGACGCTTAAAAGACTAAGTCACCCAGGTGCCCCAAGAGTAGTGCTTTTAAAAGAATAGTTTCAGGAGAAAACTGAACTATTGCAGGTATTTCTGTACAAGATCTAATTTGCATAAGCAGACTAAAGGGCTCCCCACTATAAAGATGAGAGAGAAACAAAGAGATGGAGACAGACATCGGTTTTGATTGACTGAATCCAACATATTAACAGTGTTGAGGCTGAAGAATCCTGGACTAGACTATAAGCTAACATGGTACCTCCCACATTAAAAAAAAAAAAAAAAAAAAAAAAAAAAAAACAAGAGGGGGTTGGAAAAAAAAAAAAAAAAAAAACTAAAAAAAAGAAAAAAGGGGGGGGGGGGGAGGGGTGTTGGGAGAGGGTGGTGGGGTTACATTATATGTTTATATAAAAATAAAAAATAATTAATTTTAAAAAAAGTCCATTGTGTAAATGCTGAATGAATGACTTATAATCAGTCAATTCTGTGAAACTATGACTGTCAGTCATAGCTATCCTCTGGGTTTTATTACTAGTTGTACTATCCTGAAACACTTAACCACTCTGGGATCTTAGTCACCTTATCTACCATATATAAAAGACTTGGAATTCCACAACTTCAGGTTAAACATTCTGGAAGCAAATACAGCATAAAGAAGTAGTTGATGACTTTACAGCATAAAGAAGTAGTTGATGACTTAAAGCCCAAAATAGCTGATTTTCTGGAGTTGCAGTATGTAAGCTTTTCCCAACATAGCCACCATAAGAAATACCTTGGAGGGTTAATACTGAGCTACCCAATCACCCCTCTAAATGCAGTCACTGGTGGTATGGCCCTGCCCACTGGCAAATAATCCCGACTGCACCAAGATAAACATTAACAATTAGGAAGGTGGAGATTGTAAGAAATACCTAGTCTGACACTTTTGGTCAGTGCTCTCTTGGCTACTCATTTGCCTTATTAAGCTTGGGGTTTTTTACTTCATTGGCAAAAATCCCTTTTTCAAAATTCCATACTAACTGATGAGAATAGTGAAAAACTTAAAGGAGAGAGAGAATTCTCAGAACGTTGCTGCTTCTGAAGATTGTCAGTCTGGGTGGAAGTGCTACCACTTGGCACTTTCAAGTCTCACGGTTTAAGCCACAAACTTAAGAACAAAGCACAATTTTCATTCACAAAAAATACATTTTTAAAAATATTTTACTTTACAATTTCAGCATTCATGCTATTTGTGCCTGAAGTTTAATTAGCTACATATCATATTCTTTGAAATCAAGAAGTCCCACTGTTATATAAAAAATAAGAACACTTGGGAAATGCAGTCTATATAGTCTACAGTCACTATCATGTGAAGTTACCAACACTAGTATTCCCACAGCTCACTGAAGTCTAGACTATGTTACTAATTATGCCAAATAAGCAAGGTCCGGTCACACCTAATTTTCTTAAACTGAAATATACTGAAAGACTATTTGGTAGAATATATTCAGATATTTCTTCAAAATATAAAAGTAGAAATATGGATGACTGAAAAGTCTTTATTTTCACTGAAATACAACCATTAAAATTCAAAACTGTCACTTTTAAACAATGATTAATTATTTCTTATATCATCAAAAAATACCAGAAAAGAAAAAAAAAAGCAGACTTTGGTTAATAAAATGTGTACTTAACTCCTTGCAATGAAGTTACTCATTATTTTCCAAGAAATAGTTAACAAGTGCTTTTAATGACAATCTTAGTCCACTTTTTTTTTTTAAGATTTTATTTATTTATCTGACACAGAGAAACAGAGTCAGAGAGGGAACACAAGCAGGGGGGAGTGGGAGAAGGAGAAGCAGGCTTCCTGTTGAACAGGGAACCCAGGGCTCGATCCCAGGACCCCAGGATCAGGACCTGAGCCGAAGGCAGATGCCTAATGACTGAACTACCCCAGTCACCCCTCTAAATGAAGTTTTAAGATTCAAACAATTAAGTTGTGAAAATGAACAATGGAGAAGGCTAAAATAATTTTTTCCATCAACTGTGCTCAGTGCTTGGTTTAAGAAATATAGTTATGCTTTACTAGGAAATTTATGAAGCACAATTAGCAAAAGTAATTATTTTTTGGGGGGGTGGGCAGAGGAAGAGAGAGAATCTTAAGCAGCCTGTATATCCAGTGTGGTAGGGCTCCATCTTATAACCCTGAGATCATGACCTAAGCTGAAATCAAGAGTCGGATGCTTAACTCACTAAGCCACCCAGGCACTCCAGCAAAAGTAATTCTTAAAAGCTTAGTTCTGTAGTCACAAGAAATGCAAAATTAATAATTACCAATAATCTGTATTATTCTTTCTTCTAACCATTAAGAAACCAAACCATAAAAATAAATATTTAGGTATTATCATTTTCATAGATTAAAATATATCTCCAAGGATGCCAATCACTCAATGGAAGATAAATTTTATATTAAAGGATATATTAGTTTTCTTTTCAGTTAATTAAATGGAATAAGAGTAACCATCTGTACTATTTGTCAATTATTTGTGATTCTAAGTTTTTCCTCACCTTATCTGTGTATAGCCTGTTGGTCATTCTCTGTGGCCTATTTCAAATACGTGAAAAGGAAAGTTTTAGCCCAACTTAACCTATTTTGTATATCATTAACAATATTCTAAAGTTAATTCGAAAGTTCATTTTGATGCAAAGGCTAACAATAAAAGTTATTTATTCTTTCCTATAGTACAAATATTCTCTCTCCATATCATGTAGGCCAACTTCAATCACAGACTAGGAACATCTGAATGAAATTAATTTACAATAATACAAAGATGAAATTTAAAACCCAAAGACTCCAATCCTTTAAACACACACACACACACACACACACACACACACCTGAATGTTTCCCTAAAGAGCAGTGTTGTTTGAATAAGCATTCCATCATTTATCATAAAATGATCTCCCAACTCTTCATATTATTCAAATATTCCTGGCATTATAGCGAACATATTATGAGCACCAGGAGGGAAATCTAAGGTGAAGGAAATAACTTACAAGTTCTTTTAGTTGCTTTTAAAATACAAGTATGTCACATGGTAACCACCTGTTCTGCATCTCCAGTTGAAGAAATAGAAGGAAATGGGCTGAGTCTGAGATATTTAGGTTAGTTATAAGGAAGAATTTTTAAACTACTTAATATACCTGACTATGCTGGCAGACATGAGGTAAAATGTGACCAAGTAAACCAGAGAGCTTCTTCCTGAGAGCTCAGTCACAGACAACATATGGAAACCCAGAAATAAAATATGCCTCTAAGGGCTGACAGAAATCAATAGCTAACTTGACAATATTTGACAATTATAATGACTGACTGAAAACTGACATACTAACACTTTTCTAGAAGCTGCTATAAAGTCTTCTTCATGAATTTCACATTCTTCATTTGGTTCTAGACAGGTACCACACACAGTCAGTTCCATTTATATTTACAAAGACGGCTTCTTTTTTATCATGCTTTCTAGGCCTAAACACCGGATTTTGCAGTGTGAATTAGAGATAAGCCTACAGCATCACTTGTTTGAACTTGAATCAGTATTACTGATTAATTAGGAAATATAATACTCGAGAAGCAGACTGCTAGGTTAAAATGTGATACAGATAAGGAGCTACCAGTCAAATCATCTGTTTTCAGAACAGCCTACTCCCAGAGCATAGTTAGCCTGCCCCAACCGTGCTAGTTCCAAAATACGTACATCGAAAGCCTTATCTCTCAAGGTACCTGACTGTTGCAACTCTCCCAGTGTCTCTGTCCATATTACATACGGCTTTCACTTCAGGACATTTTACTATATATTTTTCCTTTTAGTGCTTTCCTCTGGGGATCATCTAAGAAAGGTTATCTTTCCCCCCAAACATCCTGATTTATTCAATGATACTAAGTACTCAGGACACTAAGGCCCATATATGAGTAAGATATACTGCCTATTTTGGAGGCCCTGGTAGTCTAGTATAGGGAAGACACAAAGCAAAACAAAACAAAACAAAACAATCAAATACAGCAGTGATGACTAGCTCATGATCAATGTAAATTAAGACATGGACTAAAACCAAAAAAGTAATTTGAGGGATAAATTATGGCTGCCAAACTCTTCTGTACATCCTAAGAAGTTTTAAACTCTAGACACTATGTTTACGTTATTCAGAGATATTTTTTTCACTGGGACAGAGAAAGATCAGACTTATTTTATTAAGGGAGAATCCTCTGGCAGCAAAATAAAGGTAGCATTTAAGGGGAAAGTATAAGTAAGAGATAATTGGGGTCTGAAATTAGACAATACAGTAATTAAGTACAAAGGTACCAATTTAATAAATCTTTCATGACTTGGTGGCTGTATGGACATGAGGGGTGATGTCAGGCATAAAAAATGACGAAGGTTTCTAGCTAGAAAAAAATTAGGACATTTTTATGGTTACTCCATGACATGAGATCAGGAAACCTGTCATTCTTTCAGACTCCTTCTTTTCCTTAACATATACATCCAGGGCGCCTGGGTGGCTTAGCAGGTTAAGCATCTGCCTTCAGCTCAGGTCGGGATCCCAGGGTCCTGTGATCGAATCCTGCATCAGGCTCCATGGAGCCCGCTTCTTCCTCTGCCTCTCTCTCTCTGTCTCTCATGAATAAATAAAATCTTTTTTTTAAAGATTTTATTTATTTATTTGACAGCGATCACAAGTAGGCAGACAGGCAGGTGGCGGGGGAGTGGAGAAGCAGGCTCCCTGCTGATCAGAGAGCTCAATGCCTGGCTTGATCCCAGAACCCTGGAATCATGACCTGAGCCGAAGGAAGAGGCTTTAACCCACTGAGCCACCCAGGTGCCCCATATATAAAATCTTAATAAAAAAAAAAATCTACATCCATTGGTCCTACCTATGATTTTTGCCTCCAAAATACAGAAGTAGAATAAAGTCTTAAAATATATTTCATGTGGTGTTATATGCAATTAATGAATTGTTGAACAGTACATCAAAAATTAATGATGTATTATATATCAGTTAATTGAACATAATTAAAAAAAGAAAACAAAAACACTAATTCAAGAAGAAAAAAATAAAATATATTTCAAAATTAATGCAATAATTTTGGACTTTGAGTTCTCCCAGATAAACTAATTAATACCTACCTGGTCTTCCTTGCAGGTGTTGGTCCTTCTTCTGTTATCCATACTTTAGCTAGAATAATTAATCTAAAACACAGTTCTTTCTAGCATGTGCCCCTAGGTAAATGGTTCTTCAAAGCTAAAGAACAAAGTCTCAACCTCTTAGCAAAGCAAACAAGGCCTTTCAGAATGCAGGACTTCTATCTGTCTTTGGTCTTATTTCCAACACTTCCAACTTCCAATCTTATGCTCTAGGAATACTAACATTCTTGAAGTTCTTCCCACATACCATTATAATCTCTTGCTTGCTTTGCCTCTGCTCTTTGTTCTGCCAGAAAAACCCTCCCTCCTCTGCCTAACTCTCACTCACCCATCAAGACACCTCCACGATCATCTTTTCAGAGACTGGATTTTCACATTAGATCAAGTACACTTTGGTGTCCTCAAAGAACTTTGTATCTACACATACCTCTAACTCAGCATTTATCATGGCAAATACATAAACAGTCTGTATTTTACCCATCAGTAGTTGCTGACTTTGAGTTATATCCTATGGTTTACCTGTCTCTGTACCTCTAGGAATAAGAAAAATGTCTACCTGCCATGCAGAAGGTTCATAAATGTTTTTAGACCTAAAGATCTGAAGACTATATACAAATAGGAACAACTGAGAGATGAGGGGGAGGAGAGAAAAGGACGGAAAATAAAAGAAATTTGCTATGGGCTGCACAGCCTTTTTGTTCCTGATCCATCTGTGAATAAATGCCCTATGAAATATTTTCTTGGAATTATGATTAAGCCATAAGCCATGTTTTGGGTGATACTTTCTTTTGTGGGGTTAAGAATTGCGATACTATCCTACAGTAATAAATACGTATTTGGTCTCCATCCCCATTTCTGGCACAAAGCTCCTAAAACTACCTTAAAATTTCCTAAGAATGCTAAATATGTCTTGATACTCAAAATAAGACCACGTCAATCGTACCTGAGTTTATGTTAATAAGGCAATTTTTGAAAAGCCCCCAAGGAGGAGGGCAGGTTGCCAGTGGAGCCACCCATGTGATTATAGGACTGAAATTTTCAATTCTACCCTCTTGTCCCCACCACAACCTACAGGGAGGGGAAGGGGCCTGGAAACTAAATTAAACCACCAATGGCCAATTATTTAATCAATTGTGCCTATGTAATAAGGCCTCCATAAAACCACACAAAGAGGAGGTTTAGAAAGCTTGTACACTGGTGAACACATGGAGGTGCTGGGAGAGTATGGAAGCTCCACACCCCTTCCCATATCCCTTGCCCTATACATCTCTTCCATTTGGCTGTTCCTGAGTTAAATCCTTTTATAATAACCTGATGGGCTAATAAATAAAATGCTTTTCTGAGTTCTGTAAGCTGCCTAGCAAATTAATCAAACCCAAGGCAGGAGTCATGAGAAGCTCCAATCTATAGCCAGTAGGTCATAAGTATAGGTGACACTGGACTTGTGACTGGCATCTGAAGTTGGGGGTTGGGGAGTTGGGTGTATAGGACTGAGTGTTTAACCTATGGGATCTCACACTATTTCCAGGTAGTATCAGATTTAAGTGCTTGATGGTATGTTAGTTTTAACGACTACTGTTGTAAATTTTGCTAAAATGATAATTCGAACAATTTACAGTAACTAAAGAAAACCAAAGGATACCAATCCCAGGTTGGCAGGTTTTGTTATGATCCAGACACTAAACAACTGCACATTATATCCTATAATGAAGTTATCCAGGGAAGACCACATGTATGACATGACCATATGGTACAAGTGAATGAAATCAAAGTGGGAGAAATATCCACCAACTGATTTCTCATTCTAGTTATGCTTAAGGTTAGCATCACTCATAAGAGAACGTTAAGGATAAAAAACTAACTGTACAGATTGTTGTCATAAGTGTTATTACTAGCATCAAAATGTTCAAAATTGTCCAGACACAATAAACTATCCCAGATATTATTTCTTAAAAATATATGGCAGCATGAGAACCATAATCACCTTTTGGGTTATTCAAGCACCCCACAAAGACGTCTGCCTTCCTTCTTCTAGACCCCGATGATGAAACCTGTCCCTCTTTCTGGACTTACTAAGTGTTTTTATTAATAGTCTTCTTTATGCAGCTTCCCAAATCAAGCATCCAGCCCCTTTAGTCTTTGGAATTTTGCTATTAATGTGCAAATAGACACGATAAACAACACCAATATTTATACTGTGTTACTCTATGCCAGTGAGTGGGGATATCAAAATGAATGCAGAATCTGTCTTCTAAGAGTTCAATCAAGAGATGAAGACAGATATATAGAAAGATAAATTAGAGCCAAGCTCAAAAGCTGTGTGCTGACCAGGACAAGGGTTCAGTGACCACGAAAATCCATGGAGGTCCCAGGCTAAGAGATCTTGTAATTTGAGCTCCCGATTTTTTGTTGTAGATTTTGATCCTTCTGCCAAAGACTTTTTAACCCAAAAACCAAAATGAGAACAGAAAGGAAATTATAAAAAATGAAGGAGATCTGAAGTTTGCATAAAGAAGCTGGAAGAGAGAAGAGGTATTGTCCATGGTTTACAAAGGAAGGGAAGAAAAGGCTACTATAGTATGGCTAGCAGGAGGAAAGCAATTAAAACCAACCAGAATTCACTGGCTCAAAGCCTGATAAAAATCTAAGTGGAAAAGCAGATGGGAAACTAAGGGTGGAAGATGGGAATCACCCAAAAAGGAATGATGATACCAGTCTGTGATCTTATGCCCCAAGAAACACACAGCAATACTCATGAGCACTATCTTTAACCAAATTAAAAAAAAAAAAAAAGAAAGAAAGAAAAGAAAAGAAAAGAACACCTTTCTCTGAAGGAGTTTATAATTACAGTCTAGACAAAGAAGATGGTGGTACCGTGATAAAAGTTTACATATGTGAGAATTGACAGGTAAGCACAGATGGGGAAAGAAATACCTCTTTCCCATTCCTCTCCTGGGTCACACCTCTTCCCAGGTCATTCAAATATTTCAAACCCAGGGCTAATTTCCAACATAGAGAGGGCCACACTTATTAGAGCTGAGGCGCCCAATGAAGTGATACATAGCAGTACTTTTCAAAATTCACTGTGCATTTCAATCAACCAAAGATCTTATTAAAATGAAGATACTGATTGAGTAAGGTCAAGAGTGTGACCAAAGGGTCTGCATTTCTAATAAATTCCTAGTTGGGCTGCTAAACTACATTTTGAATGATAAGGATATGGAGAACATGGTCTCTCTTGTTACCACATGGAAAATTAACAACGAGGCAGAGAAAATCAGCCAGGTTCTATAAATATTATCCAAAAGAGACAGTTTAAAAGTGAGGCCAAGAAAAAGCTGCAAGTAGTCCACGGCAGGATAGAATGAATCCTAAACTGACATTTTTAAGCATCGATTTTGTACTAGGCACCTTCACACAAACATTAACCCTCACAAATCTGGGGAAAAATAGGTATCATTTTTTACTGCATGAAAGTTAAGTAACTGTCCTGAAGTTCATCAAGTTCACACATGACACAGTCAGGATTCAAAACCAAGGTCTATCTTACTCAAAATCTATGCTTTTTCCTTCAAAACAAAACACTCACTGAAAAGCCAAACTCAGAATACAACCAAACCTAAAGTAGGAAATTTAAGGAGAAGCCATGAGAGGCTAAGATCTTTCTTTTCTAAACATCAAGTGCTATCTGGTAATTAAAGAAAATGCAATTTAGAGATTCCATCCTAAAATTCTAATGTATAGAGTAGCCTTACGTGAGTATTATAGTAAAGCCCCACGGTACATACAAATTTATTTCCTAAAGGAGTCTTGTTCTTTGAGGAATAAATTAAAAACAAAATTTCCCAATAGCTAAGTAAACAACATAATAGATCAGAAAATACACATAGAAAATTTTCAAAGTGTCAATGCATTTTAGTTTAATTTTCAAAAGGGAATACTGTCCTTTCTGATTTTAGTCCCTGGCACATCAATAAAAACTAAACAATACCACTTGGCACTCTAAATCTAATGGCTAAAAAAAAATCCAAGAATTTGGCTTAAAGAGACAATACATCTCACAATGAGCTCACCAACATCACCAGCTGGGGCCAGTTAACCACATTTACCAAATAAGGCAAGTTTTTTCAATGCTTAAAATCTTTCTACAGTGAGCTCACTTCACTTTTCACTGAATTTCTACAGTAATTGTAGAGGTCATCTCTCCAACGTGGAGCCAGTAAATCACCAGGCTCTCAAGGCAAGCGTGGGCTGCACGGTCTCTGGAGAGCATTCAGTTTGGCTTCATATTATTACTGACTGGATACAGAAGAGAAAGACACAAAATCTACTCTAAAAGCAGAAGAGTAAGAAGCTATCTGCATTAAGGAAAACCTATTGATAAAATCAACAAAAGCTGTTTATTATTCTGCATAAAAATGGTAGACCTTACCTTATTTCTCGCAATGTATGTGTCCAGTTGCAAACATACTTATTTAGTGCCCAGTTTTTACAAATAGATTCACAAATTTTAATAATTTTGGTTACCAAATGAGTCACCTTATCATACAATCCCAAAACACCAAAATAATTTTTTCCATTACTAATGGCTGCTTTTGTATAGTTGTAAAATGGTGCACAAAAACAAAAGAAATTTAAATCTATAATGAGATTTTACCACATTCTTACTTAAAATAACACTCTTGGGAGGAAGCCACATATTTAGCAGTTACAGTTGCAATTTGAAACCTCAACAAAGGCAAGCAATTATAAAGTGGTTTTTACTTGGCCATCTCTTATTTAAATATATTCTACTTCAGAGGTAAAAAGGATTCATCTTTTTTCTAAATTGCTATCTGCAAAAAAAAAAAAAAAGCTCTAAACTGAGAATATATATTTGGCATCAAAGATAACATTCCCAGGAAGATATATATGCTTGAAATAAAAAATGTTGGTGTTTATGACTTTTAGCCACTAACTTGTTCAAAGTCACACCCAATTTTATCCTACAATAAATTCTGTAGTTTTCTAATCTAGGAAGCTAAGTAATCAAACTTACTTTATTAAGATTGATACCGGAGAAGGTCTATATTTGCATGGGGACCTAAAAGATTACAGAGGTTAAAAATGAAATTTGTTTCAGGATGATTAGGCATTGCAACATTTTTTTCTGCAAGATAGTAATCTTGGGGCCAGATAGTAATATTTTATGCTTTGTGGGCCATACGGTCCTGACACAGCTGTTACTCAATTCTGCTCTTCTAGGATGAGAGCCGCCATAAAAAACCCAAACAAATGGGCAATGCTGTCTTCTAATAAAGCTTTTTTTATGTGCACTGAAATATGATTTCACATAATCTTCATGTCACAAAATACTGTTCTTTTAGTTTCTTAAACTATTTAAAAACATAAAAACCCCACACATTCATAGTTTGAGGGACACACAAAAACAGGTAGTAAGCCAAATCTGGCATACAATTTGCCACACTTGGACTTAAAATATAAATTAAAATCATTTTCAACTCAGAAAAGGAAACAAAGGACACCCTTAAACTCTTCAGGGTGGAAAACTCATCCTGAGTAGAAGAGAATGGAGTCACCCTCGGTCCCTTAATGAGAAACTTGCTCAGCACTGGCGCTGGTACATATGAACTGGTAAAAATATCACACAGGATGGCGGGCTCACCCTCTCCTGTGCCATCATTCCTTTGGGAATTTGTTAACAGCTTAACTCACAGATGGGAACATCACCCTCTCAGACCCAAAGGCAAGGACAGAAATAAGTTCTAAAGAGGAAAGATACAGTAGACTGGAGAAATATATTGACTCAGAAGAAAAGCATTACAATGGCAAGAGCCCAAGGGGCACCTGGGGGGGCTTAGTCAGTTAAGTATCCAACTCCTGATTTCAGCTCAGCTCGTGATCTCAGGGTCCTGAGATCCAGCCCCACCTCAGGCTCCTGCTCAGCAGAGTTCGATTAAGATTCTTTCTCCCTCTCCCTGTGCTCCTTGCACGCTTGTGCACAAGACACATGTGCATGCTCTCTCTCTGTCTCTCTCAATAAATAAGATCTTAAAAAAAACAACTAAAAAAACAAAAACACAGTGGCCTAAGAAAACTGCAGGGCTAACAAAGAGGCTCATCTTTGAACTACATGGGGAATGGGGAGGATTATTCTAGAGGTTTGTGGTTGGATGAAGGGTATTCAATGGGAGCTTGGAGTCAGAGACCTTTATATGACACAGGCCTAAGGTTCCTTTCCTGCCGGTGTGGTTTTCTGGTTACATGCCTGTGCGGCTGGCAGGTATACAAAAAATGGCTAGATCAACTGATGGCAGGAAAAAATTGCATAAACCTTCTAATGCAAGTATTGATGAATTATGGGCTGACAGCTAGTTTCTCAGACTCCAGCCTTTCACAATGCTCCTATCTTCTTAAAATACAGAATAAGACTCTGCCCACCTGAGTATCATATCTACCATATAAGTAAATTATCATGGCTATGAGTGTGTGCCTTAGAGACAAACTGCCTGGGTTCAATCTCTGTGCTTTGTCATTTCCCAGCTGCCTATTTCTTAACAAATCACATTATTTTCTCTGTGGCTCAAGTGTACTCATTGATAAAAAGAGGATGAAAATAATAGCCCCTACCTCACAGAGCTGTAAAGATGAAATAAATATATGAAGCTGCCTAGACTACTTTTGACATGTATGATCAATATCTATTATACCCTGGCTCATCATTATCATGATTTTTGTTACCCCCCCAAAACAAAACAAAACAAAAAAACTCTCCTTAGTGGCAGCACAAAACTCTCTATTATTCTGCCTCAGCTGAATATTTCCTGCCTCATTTCTCACTAATTCACCTTCACCTTTCATTTATATTTGTATGCTAAGCTATGGCCCAATATTTATTCATATTATGGGTTATGACATTAGGGGGTTATAACTAGCATTTATTTGAATGAAATAGATTACAGTAGAATACAATAGAAAATATCAGGTTATATCATAGGTAATAACAGAAGAGTATTAGTGCATATATTCATTCATTGAATTATGATGTAAAATGCATTTCTTAATGTGGTTTATGTTGGGGGCAGGGTGGGACACTAAAAGCAACAGCTCTAATCACACTGGAATCTACCAACTTTCTAAGCCACATCACAATTTTTTTTTTTTATACAATTATGACTCTTCTCTTTTGTTTGGGATGTTATCACTTGCACTAACTGGAAAGTTTCTGCTAGCCATTATATTGCATGTGCTGATGCCAGAATATCACAAAAGTCTTTGCCAGAATAAACTGTTCCACTGTTCTTATAAAACTATGGGTGTACTTCATATATACCATAATTCCATTTCATCATAATTATCTGTTTCTCTGTGACTGCTTTTGCCGTACTATTAACCCCATGAAGGCAAGCATCATATTTTATTTTTGTGTCCCTAGACTCCACACCATCTCTAACAAAGCAGATTAACATTGTCTAGTTGAATGCTTTTGTATCAATAACTTAAGATGGATGATGGCATGCTAATCAACTTTCTAATGACTCAGAAACAGGCAAGAAGGATTAAGTAGTAGAGAAGAACCTGTTACTAGATGATAAAGTATAGATGCCAAAAATCTCATTATTTTGGAATGAAGTAACTGAAACATAGCAAAAGTCTCACCATCAAATCTATAGTCTACTAAGCAAGTATGGAATCAAAGTGTTCTACCATAATTGCTGCTGAGATTTTATTTTGATCTGAATAAACATTATGACATGAAGAATGAAAAGGTAACTAACTTTATCGGTTACTACTGATATTTTTTTTTAATGTAGTAGTAACCAGGCACTGCTTGGGGTTTCAAGTTCAATTTTCACTGCTAAATTTTAACAAGAACACTTAAAAACTGAAGCTGTTTATAGAAAACAAGAGTTTGGTAGTTGAAACAATGTCCTATTAAAAAATAACTATATATAACAGCATGTTCAACAAATGCAGATGCTTCCTTATACTGACCCTAGCAACTTTGGGACAATGGGTAATAAGTATATGTTTATTTTTTGCTGGACTAGATAAATTTTCTGTATTTAAGATGTAACAAAAGCTGAATTAATTTTAAAAGGAAAATACTATTAAGGTCTTCATGATTTTTAAAGCTATTAAAGTTTCCTAAATATTAACTCAATGATTTATAGTCTTTAGAGCACTTCCAATTACTTCAACGTGTATTAAGTTTTAATTCCAATTTGATACATGTAAAATATAGGAAAGGGCAATAAAAATAGCCCAGTAAAACACCATTAAAATTCAAATGCTGATATAATTCATTTGCAACAACCCTAAAAAATATTATAAGGCACAAAAATTAGTATTCTATAAAAATTATTTGGAAAGTCCTTCATCTTTCTTCTTTGCTAGATCACCCCGATAATAAGTTCTGACATGCTTGTGTGTTTTCTCAATCAACAAGCAACTATTACAGTGTAAAATTAAACACAGGAGGGTATTATTCATAGAGGCAGTCATTTTATCAGAGCTCCCCAGTTAACATCAAATGACGTGTACTACCTACCTATTCCTGATGCTTGAAATGTAATCCTCTTTGTATCTGCAACTTGCTTTGAATTCTAAAACATAGTGTGAAATCAAATGTTTTGCAATTTTAGTGTATTGAGTTTCCCACAGAAACCAATATAAAGATTCCTATGTGTTTCAGAATATTTCTAACCATTTAAATTTGAGGGAAAAAAAAAATCACTGATAGTTTCCCAACCACCTCAAGGACAAGTGGAAAGGCAGGGATCACAAACAAAGAAGGTGCAAGTAAAAATATCAACGTATATAGTAAATAGAAGCATAAATTCTGATGTAGCAAATTCTTCTGCGATAGGGCAGCCAGTAAATGTGGTGGAGGAAAAAAATGTATATACAGATAAAAACTCCAACTATTGAACCAAGGAAACTACCTTGTTTTCTAGAGAAGATATAAAGTACACAGGGGACATTTCTTCAGGGAAATGCTCCAAGTGAAGCTTCTGAACTCCTCACTGTTGTCCCTATTGAATCAAGAGACCTAGAAAATTCTCATTAGTTATTTGGAGTTTCTCCTTCTACCAGATTAACTTTAAGTAACTGGATTTGATACAGAGAAGACTTCATTACATGAAAACAGGCTTAATTCTTACCCAAGAAGCCTAACCACTGAAGAATGAAAAAAAATTCTATTGCATAACAAGGTTTCACTCTCTAGAATTCTCAGTGTCAATTTTAACAATGACACTAGGGAGGCTCTACTGCATTTCATCAATTACTATTATGTAGGGCACTTGTAAATTGCATTAAAATTTAATAAACTATATATCTGACCTAAAAACTAGCATAAGAAGCGGGGAAGACTGGGTGGCTCAGTTGGTTAAGCATACAAATCTTTTTAAAAAATATTTTACTTATTTATTTGGCAAAGAGAGATAGAGAGTGAGCACAAGCAGGGCAAGGAGGAGAGGGAGAGGCAGGTTCTCCAATGAGCAGGGAGCCAGATGTGGGGCACGATCCCAGGACCCCCAGACCACGACCTGAGCCAAAGGCAGACATCCAACTAACAGAGCCACTCAGGTGACTCAGAGCCACCCATTTGACTCTTGATTTCAGCTGAGGTTATGGTCTCAGGGTCTTGAGATCAAGCCCCACATTGGGTTCCACATTCTGTGGGAAGTCAATCCACTTGATATTCTTCTCCTTTCCCTTCTCCTTCTGCCCCCCAACTCATGCTCCTTTGTGTTCTCTCTCAAATAAATAATTATTAAATCTTTAAAAAATTAGCAAAAGGATCATTTGTAAAAATACAATTTGGGGGGATGCGTAAAATGTTTCCTAAGTGTCAGTCTCTAGGCATCAACATAAGGATAATCAGGAGGAAGAAAAGTGATAATCTTATCTTCAATTTATTAAAATCAAATTATAACATGAGTTTATCCTCCTGAGCACGTAACAGCCACTTAACAAAGTTAAAATAATCTATGTATGTATGTAAACACACATATACATTCAAAATATAGTGATGTAAAATATATATATATTGATTGAGCTGTTCAGCAGAACGCCTTTAGTTATGTCCCTCTCCAGAATTCTAACTATGGGAGGCTCAGCTTTTCTAGTGGACCAGCAAGCTCTGAAATATAAAAAACATGATACCTCAGCAATTTTTGAAACATGTACAGACACTGAATGGCAGCACCTGTCAAGTAGAAAGACTACTACTGACTCACCTGTCCCCAGGGGATGTGATCTGGTTTGTTTTTCTAGTGATGGCAATGGGGTCAATAAGAGCAAATACTCACTTTACAAGATGTTGTAAGGATGATGAAAACACACTATGAACTATAACAAAAAATGCATGTACATTCCCATGATAAAGGCAAGTATAATATGTTGCCCAAATTACTGATTAGATAGCAGGAGGCATGGACTTGAGTCCCCAGCTAAAGTACATGTGTACCTCTAGGTTGTTGGCAATGCTTCTTGATCTTTCTGGGTGTCAAGTTAGTCCTGTGGAAAATACTTCCTAACTT
The DNA here is from genome assembly GCA_003697995.1 of Taxidea taxus jeffersonii. Classification (NCBI taxonomy): domain Eukaryota; kingdom Metazoa; phylum Chordata; class Mammalia; order Carnivora; family Mustelidae; genus Taxidea; species Taxidea taxus. The sequence goes on along the minus strand of ML093249.1, from coordinate 36,514 downwards.
CCTACTTTGTAGGACTTTTGTAAGTAATAGCACTTCACAAATTTTACAGTTATTAAGTATAAGTAATGTCCAGGTAAGAGGTAAGACCCTCTTGCTTGGTAACCCTATGAATTGCACTTAATAACCAACAAATCAACACTGATTTGTCTCTGCCTGTAAAACAAAATAAGGTAAACTAAACTACATGAACATTATTTTTACTGAAATACTTTGATTCATACTAACAGAATGTATATAACATGAATACTAATTATTAACTATAAGAGCAATTAATACCTTAGCGCTTAATATATAGAAGAAATTATGTGAAGAAATTTGTGAAATGTCAAATTATGCTGTCATATCAATCCTATGAACATGGTTCTTTTATTGTCTCCATTTTTTTCAGATGGGGAAAGGTAAAAAGGTAATTAATTTACCCAAATCCACAGTTCCTATGAGTATTATATGTCAGGATTTGATCTCAAGTTTGTATGACTCTACAGAACTTGCTGATAAATTATAAGACATTATCCTGTTCTCCAAATGAGCTAACCAGACAATTTTCCTTCTTTAAGAGTAAAGGAATTAATATTTCTTGAGCATCAAACATGTAGTGGTGCTGCTAGAGAACTATATAGGTTTTAACTCATTTCTGTTTAAAAAATGAATGTACTCCTTGCTAGTTCCATGACCTCAGCCCATTTGCTTAACTTCTCTGCACCTCAGCTTATTCATCTATAAAATGTGTTTAACAGTTTTCCTATCTAATATGCTAGATATGAGGATTAAATGAGTTTCAAGTAAAGTAGTACTTGGTTACCTATTATGAAGGGCAATTATTATTATTGCTTAAAAAAAGATGACCAAATTACAAAAATCAACAATTCTCAAACCCCATGTAATAGGTTCTAATGACAGAAAGTATAATAAAGAGAAATACAAATAGTTCCAAAACAACTATCAAATAGTTTATAATTTGCCCTGAAAATTCAGCCCCAGAGAACATCTGTCCAGGAAACAGACTCAGCTCAGCAGCACATGAAAAACCAATCCTGACCATCCTCTGTAGAACTTGTTGACAACTAGAAGAAAAGTAAGGTCATGTGACACTAGAAACCATACTCTGACACTAGAAACCACAATTTTAGATGGTTCCTATCATGAGTCCAATGTATTAACCATTAAATTAGATTAATAACTCAGTCAAGTGGCAAAAACTTTTTAATTTGGAGTAAGTAAAATATCTGTACTCCTTCTAGATTCTCTAAGTTGTTTGTATATTTGAGACAACAAATGAGATTAAAGCCATTTTTCACATGATAGAAATCTAAGACTAACAAATTAATCATGACAATTCTTCACAGATTTTAGACACTACATGCTAAAATAATTATATGTACAAGACGTGTTTAAAAATAATAAATGCCCAGAGACAGAACCAAACTCTACTATGGAGAAAACAAAGGAACAAGAATCATTGGATTCTATTACAGTCTTCAACATAAAGAAAATCAAGTTCTATTGTGAAATGACTAATATTACATTGTCTATTTTTCATAGAATAATATTCATATGATTTCTATTAAGGTCTACTTAAAAATGTCTTTTAAAAAAAATTACACCAGTCTTGAAAAACATTTCCCACAGAAATGAAAGTGTCTTTAATGGGGAGTATTTCTCAAGACTGTTATCTCTACTGAAATAAGTCAGTATTACGTGTCTTCTGTGTGATGAGGGAAATTAAAAATTAAATGAAATATGTTAACTAGGCTTGATTCAAAGTGGGAAAGCTTGAAACATGAAGTGGGCATACTTGAAACATTTTTATAATTAAGATACATTTCACACTGAATCATGTTTGCTAAAGGTTAGGAAAATAAAATATTTTACAAAAGAGTATTCTAAAGAATAGTAGAGGAGGAGTCAAAATACTATCGGTCTGAGGAATTTAGTTCTTAATCCTCACTGTGCCAATAACTAGCTGCTCAGTCTGTTTATATGCGGAAAATGAGTCCTTGGTCTCCTGAAAGTCAGTTCCATCTCCTAAAATATATAACAGACTGGTATGTATATATGCTTACACTATTTTTCCTAATGTATTTGTCTTTGAGTAGGAACTCAGGTACGGAGTACTACTTATATTTTAAAGTCTGCCAGTGTATGTGAAACAGGTATAGAAAGGACTTAAAATGGATTCTCTCTGGGGGCAAGGAGATTTTGAATACAATCAAATACAGTTGTCAATTTAATGCAAACAAGTCATAGTCCATTTTGCTCTATTAGAATGTTGCTCTGGATATATTACTAATTTTAGTTTGCATTAATCATTCTGGATACCTATTCTCCTCATTTTTAGAATTGAAATCAGCATCAACAGGATACAAATTTAAAAAAACTAAACATTCAGTTCTATACTCTGATACATGTAATATGTCAGGCCTGCAAACAATTCCATTCTGCATCTACCAGCACACTAAGAACCTCTACATAAATACACTTTTGCAACTGTTTATACATAATTTTAGCTATTAAAAAAATAGGAACCACCTCCTCTATCCTTCAGTTCAGCAACCCCCATCATTAATCTTTTCTAATTGTTCTCAATAGTGCTTGTTCTCCACAACTGTAAATCACACAGCAAAGTATCAGGTGTCTCAAAGTACACAGAACAAACTACAAAGGAAATGTTTGTGGTCCAAATACTTTGTCCACTTCAGTTAAATAGGATCACCTGGTTCTAAGGAGAGGGCTACTTTGACTCAGCATTTTCTACTTGGCCCAAGCTGAAGAGGTCACTGACTGCAGTGGAGGAGTCTACTCTTAACCGATGTTCTTGCTTCCCAGCTAGCTCATTAGCCTGAACACACTTGCTCAAAACCTCTACTGTACAGACTGTAAAAAGCAGCAGAGTGTCATTTGGAGAATTAACTCTATTTATCAAGAAAATACATAAGGTGGGACGCCTGGGTGGCTCAGTTGGTTAAGCAGCTGCCTTCGGCTCAGGTCATGATCCCAGCGTCCTGGGATGGAGTTCCACATCGGGCTCCTTGCTGGGCAGGGAGCCTGCTTCTTCCTCTGCCTCTGCCTCTGCCTGCCATTCTGTCTGCCTGTGCTCGCTCTCTCTCTCTAACAAATAAATAAATAAAATCTTAAAAAAAAAAAAAAAAAGAGAATACATAAGGTAAGGTGAAATAAGGAATAAACCGATAGAAAAAATAAACACCTTCAAATATTTAATTTCTATCACGAAATTTCTGCAATACCAAAATAAAACTGACCTATACATATATTTCAGAAGAAAATGCCTGGTTTTTATTCACTTTACTGAACAAGGATTACTTAACAGCTTACAAACAATTTAGCACTAAGAGCATCAGGCAGATAAAGTGCACAGAATCACCACAACAAAAAGGCCAAGTGCAATAATATTTAGGTTTAAGATTTCATTTGAACTCACTTAAGAGCAAGTTTAAATACCTTCCCCAATCACAAGGCAAAGGCATAGTATACTGTGTGTGCTCTCAGCTGATAACGCCCAGCAACTGAGATATTTAAAAAGTAAAATAATAATAGGGGCGCCTGGGTGGCTCAGTGGGTTAAAGCCTCTGCTTTCGGCTCGGGTCATGATCCCAGGGTCCTGGGATGGAGCCCCACATCGGGCTCTCTGCTCAGCGAGGAGCCTGCTTCCCCCTCTCTCTCTGCCTGCCTCTCTACCTACTTGTGATCTCTGTCTGTCAAATAAATAAATAAAATATTTTAAAAAATAAATAAAATAATAATAAAATAAAAGATAAAATCTGTATAATTATTCATTTTAACTATAGCTAATTTAAACTCTTAAATAAGAATAAAAATAAAATAAAATGGGTGTAATTATTCATGTTATTTTAACTATAGGTAACTTAAACAAATAAGAATAATCCATACACAAATAAATTCTACTATTTTAGAGAGATCATAACACTTTCACAGAGCTCTTTAAATTTTTTTATTAAAGTTTTTTATTTATTTGAGAGAGAGAAAGATAGAGAGAGAGTGCACACAAGCAGTGGGAGGGGCCTAGGGAAAGATAATACTGAAGTTGACTCCCCACTGAGCACAGAGCCTCCATGCAGGGCTCAATCCCAGGACCCTGACATGACCTGAACCAAAACCAAACATTGGACACTTAAGCAACTGAGCCATCCAGGTGCCCCACAAAGCTTTCATTTTATAAAAGTATCACTGAAGTGAGATATTGTAAATTGGGGCTCTAAAGTAAAACTGATTAATTTCAGATACATAGTCTGACTTCTTAGCTCTATGATATGTTAAGGCCACCTGATGATTTTCCTCATTGTGAAAGCAGGTGTAACCTATACTCACCTCACAGGTTGCTTTTGAGAACTTAATTAAGTCACAGATAATAGTAATAGCTCAGATAGATAACAGTAATCTAGTAATAGATTACTAGTAATAGATTACTAGTAATAGTAATCTAGTAATAGTAATCTAGTAATAGATAACAGTAATAGCTCAGTGAAAACCCCTACAATTATAGATATAAATAAAGATTAGCTACTATTATTCTTGAAAAAAGTCTTCCTTGCTCTGAGCACACTGAACATTCTTATTTTCTTCCTTCTTCGGCCCTTCCTTCTCAACCTCCTTATCTGTCCTGTTTTTTTCTCCCAAACATCAAATGTAAAGTTCTCATATTATATAGAACCTTGGTCCTCTTCTCATTCTATCCTTTCCCAGAAAGAATCTAATCTTGCCCATGATTTTAATTAACACCTAGAAGACAATTCCCAAATGTGTATTTCTAAATCAGATCTGTATATACACATGCCAACTCAACATTTCCACTTGGGTATCTTGGAGGAACCTCAAATTCATTATAACTAAAAGCCAAACTCACCATTTTTGCCACCCAAACATAAATGTTGCCTACTAAAATCACCCAATCATACAACCCAGAACCCTAAGAGTCATATCTGAAATGTCTTGTTTCTCACTTCCCAATATGTAACCCATTTCTTACCTTTCCCATTTTACCTCTGAAATACATCCCTTTGTCTTCACAGCCACTATCATCTTCTGAATCTGAAGTCACTATCCAATAGCCCCCAAATTGGTTTTCCCAAAGCAGTCCTACCCCTCCAATCCCTGTATGACATCCTACTTTTAAAATACAAACATAATATAAACAAAGAAATAAATAAAATGCAAATATCACACCTCTAGCTACAACTTTTCTTTGGCTCATCAGTGCCCTCAGAATAAGGAGCAAAATATTTTGGACCATTAATAAAGCTGTGCACATGCCCTCTTGTCTTCATTATCCTCTATATTCCTAAAATCCTTTTTCTTCTAAAATGCTAGTCTCTATCCTCCTTTGAGGCCTTTTCTTCATACCCACCATGTTGGGAATATGAAAGGTTTTCCAATTCCTGCTCCTGAACTCCCATTTCTAGCTATTTCTTTATCATTTAATTCGCTGCTTAATGAATACCTCCTCCAGAAGGCGTTTCCTGGTTCTCTGGACAAGGTCAGTTTTTATTAATTATATTCTCACAAAGCACTCTCAGTACATCACAATCCTCAGTGCATTTGTAATTACTCTGGTGTCTGCTCTCCACAAAAGATAATAAGGGACACAATAGCAGCAGGCAAGCCTGTCTTGTTTACAATTATATCCCTTAATCTTATCAAACACCATGCTTTTCACAGTGGGCCAACTATGTTATTGATAAATGTTTGCTGAATTAATTAACATAAAAATGGTTCTGATTTAGTCCCTAATTTGATAATACTTATAATTTGTAGAGAAATGCACATAAAACTAATTCAACACAGACTGTACTAGCTTTTTACAGTAAATCAGCAAAAAAACCCTACTTGATTTATAAGAAAGATAATCAATTCTGGAAGGCAAATAAGTAATATGAAGAAAGGCTCATATGAGGAAGGCTTCTTTCTGGTGCTGGGATATGAATGAAGCCATATAGAGCTAACAGGACTTCCAACAAGCAAAGGATAAAAAGTATTCCAGGGAGAGGGAAATTTGGGCAAAGCCACAGACCTAGTCAAGGTATAAACAGAGACTGGTGAACAGACAATGTGTCTGAGGAGGGAGGTATACTGAAATACAGCAATATTTCCTATATATAAGAAAATATATTTGCTATACTGAAATACAGCAAATGGGCACACTGTGGAAAGCTGGAAAGCGTTCATTATCAGAATTAAACTGTCTCTCAAGGAGAACCACTGAAAATTCCATCATTAATGAATGATGAAGACAGCAAAAACATGTTAACAGATTAAGATGAAATGTGGAGACCAAGTAGTAAGCTATTTCAATATTTCAGATGGAAAGGAAGGAGGAAAGGAGGAAAAATAATTATACAATAGAACAACACTGCTCGAATGGGGAAGGGGTAGGTGACTGAGTAAATGGAAAACCAAAACAGAAAAGATAGAAGAAGGATGATAAAAGTTTTTTCACAAACACATTTTCTTTAAAGACTTATTTATTTGAAAGAGAACATAAGCAGGAGGGGAAGAGGGAGTAAGAGAGAGATTCCCAAACAGACTCCATGCTGAGCATGGAGCCCAACACAGGGCCTGATCTCTGGACCCTAAAATCATGACCTGAGCCGAAACCAAGAGTGGGACACTTAACCAACTGTGCCACCCAGGTGCCCCTCACAAAATATTTTTATTAATAATGAAAAAATACAAAAAATAATAAAAGTTCTCTTATAATTACTGCCTGAGTTTTCAATACACTTTATACCTAATTTTTATTTTATATGGTTAGGAAAAAAACTCCTCAATTTTACTATAATTTCACTCTCTTTAGTTAATTTCCTACAATCGTTGGGATGGAAGGAACTAACTTATAACATGCTGACTTTCTCTATTCAGTAGAAGAACATCCTTTAGGTCTAAAAGAATTCCAGTCTTTGTAATAGGCTCTGTGCAAAAGTTAAAAGTGACGTACAGAATTTTTTTTACATACAGAATTTTTTAAAATGTCATTCTAATTTCAAAAATATTAACATCTGAAAGTATATCATTATCAGGAGAATTAATTATTCTCAGTAATTATCAGCAGAATATCTGAAAAATAATAAAATATAACACTTACTTTTGCTGCACCTATCTGTTCTTTGCGAAATTTCTCAAGTGGAGCAATTAATACATCATTAGCGTTTTGAATCTGAAATTAAAAATGCAACCACATTAAGTTCTATAATATTTCATGTAAATATTTAAAAAAACATATAGCTCCTTTATTCAACTTACTTAAATAAAGAACTTTTGTTCTCTTGACGGCTTCTATAAATGAAATAAAAATACCTTGCATGTTATATAGTAATTTCTACTTTATAAGGTTATTTTCACAAATTATTTCACTTAATTCCAACAATAACATTAATAATGGAAACCAAGTATACATGTTAAGATCCTAGTCTAAATATTTAATTTCGTATTCTAAGATGTAACTAAGAAATAACACCGATATTAAAAAAAGAAAGAAAGAAAGAAATAACACCAATATTTACAAATACCTTTAATTACTCTGGTTTAATGCAGTCAGTTTAAGCATCATTTTAAAATCAAATATAAGTCTCTTCTATTTGCCAATAGAATGTTATTCTACAGTTGCAAAATAAAATAAGGTTCATTTTATTCTATTTAATTAAATTTCTTACACTTGGGATTTGCTTGAATGTTCATATACTTCCAACCCAACTATAATATTACCTGATTTCATTTCAGTGAACAGTATTTTAGCCCCAAACTCCAAACTGGGATTTACTACCACTTTAAGACAAATATTTTAATTTGGATCTGTGAGAATATTGTGAAGAAGGAGTTTTCAGTGTGGGAACCAGGTACTGAATGCAAGAGATAGATATTTCTAAGAAAAACAGTATGCTGGCAAGAAATCATCAATTGAAAAAACCTTTATAAAGTATCAAAATTAAACACAGAATCTTAAATGTTCTCAACACAAACACAAAAAATGGTAATTATGTGACAGAATGGAGGTGTTAGCTATTGTCCTGATGGTAATCAGTTTGCAATATACACATGTATTAAGTCAACCTGTACACTTTAAACTTACACAATATTATATGTCCTTGATATCTCAATGAGGCTAAAGTGACAGTTATAGTTAACAAACTTTATAATTTACCACTGTGATAATATGATCTATTATATAATTAGCAAATGCTAAGATGAAATCTTTTTTTTTTTTTTTAAATTTCTTTTCAGTGTTCCAGAACTCATTGTTTATGCACCACACCCAGGGCTCCTTGCAATTCGTGCCCTCCATAATACCCACCACCAGGCTCACCCAAACCCCCCAGCCTCCTCCCCTCCAAACCCTGTTTGTTTCTCAGAGTTCACAGTCTCTCATGGTTCGTCTCCCCCTCCAACTTCCCCAACTCAATTCTCCTCACCATCTCCCCATGTCCTCCGTGTTATTTCTTATGCTCCACAAGTAAGTGAAACCAATATCATAATCGACTCTCTCTGCTTGACTTATTTCATTCAGCATAATCTCTTCCAGTCCTGTCCATGTTGATGTAAAAGTTGGGTATTCATCCTTTCTGATGGAGGCATAACACTCCATAGTATATATGGACCACATCTTCTCTATCCACTCATCTGCCGAAGGGCATCTTGGTTCTTTCCACAGTTTGGCGACTGTGGCCATTGCTGCTATGAACATTGGGGTACAGATGGCCCTTCTTTTCACTACATCTGTATCTTTGGGGTAAATACCCAGTAGTGCAATTGCAGGGTCATAGGGAAGCTCTATTTTTAATTTCTTAAGGAATCTCCACACACATTTAAAAACAAAACCCTATTTTTAAAATATATAACTTTTTAAAATAGGTTAAAGAGTATATAGGAGTTCCTTACATCATTCTTACAACTTTACTATAAGTCTAAAATTATACCAAAATTCTAAAATTTCAATGAAAGTGTTTTACTTTCACTTATTTTCACTGAACTTCTTATTCTCTAGTCAAGTTTTATTTCTCAAATTCCATATATTTTCACTGAACTTCTTATTCTCTAGTCAAGTTTTATTTCTCAAATTCCATATCTAAATCCACAAAGATAGTATACACAAGAATAAAAACTAGTGTGTTAGTGCCTTCAATGATAGCATTCTCCAATTCGCAAAAAAATAATATGGCAGATATTGAAAAGACTTAAACTCCTTGTATAAAGACATAAAAAGGGACGCCTAGGTGGCTCAGTTGGTTAAGAATCTGCCTTCTGCTTGGGTCATGACCTCAGGGTCCTGGGACTGAGTCCCACATGGGGCTCCTTGCTCAGCAGGAGCCTGCTTCTCCCTCTCCCCCTGCCAGTCATTCCACCTGCTTGTGCGCACACGCTCTCTCTCTCTCTCTCTGATAAACAAACAAACAAATAAATAATTAAAGAAAAGAGAGAAAAAGTAGATCAATACTCCAACCCTTTCTAAGACAACAACAAAATGTAGATACCTCTGACAACATCACCCAATTCCCACTTGTGAGCTTAGACAGGCATTCCTCCAGATACACTGTGCAGGCATCTTTCTAGAGAGAAATGACTGGAAAGTAGCAAAGTAGCTACTTTTAATTGTCATGCTCTAAATCTTCTTTATCTTCATGAAACCCCAAATACTTAAACACACATGCACACACACACACACACACACACACACATACACACACACATCTGCTTTTAAACTTAAGTTGGCATAAGGTGAAAGACAGTGTCATGAAAACTTATGTGTAATTTTGAAACATGATAACAATAAAGGCTAGTATTTCCTGAAGGTTTATGTTATGCTGGAAACAAGCATGATCTAATATATTTAAAGTCAGTGAACTTAAACAGGGAGGTATTTCTCAAGCGGTGAAGACCGCAACAATAAGAGTGCTGAATAAGATGATATGCAGTATACAGCACAAGCACATATGTTTAAGATCAATACTGGGGCCTGTTGTTATGAGCTGCTGTTTAACCATCCTCAGCATCAGCTGCAACACCTACCCCACAACTTAACTTCGTTCTAAGGACTAAGATAAGGAATATAAAACACTTAGTTCAGTGTCTTAACATAGTAAGTCTTCAAAATCTATAGCTTTTAAGAGCTCCAAACTGACACAGATATTCTCATTCTGTATTTATGTACTGAATACACTTCTGTATCTGAATCTATAGTATTACTCTTGGGTTGAAGTCTATGTGCACATTATGAGAAAGTATTTTCCCATAAAAGTCCTGAAAGACAGATGGCCTAGACTCTCCCATAGCCAATCACTAGGTACTTATGTACTGCCAAGCATACTGCTGAGGTCTATGGTAAAGTGAAAAAACTAAGGCATGGACTAAACCTTCCAGAAATTTAATGTCTATTTGAGAAGAGCGGAAAATTTTATTCATTCAACAAATATCTGATGCTCTTAAAACACTGCTAAAATTTTTGGAAAAATTGAAAGACAAAACTGATTAGTTCTACGTGATAAACTATGGAGAACTCCTTATGAATACATGAATATATCAGGATTTTGAAAACAGAAAAGATCCTTGAGAACTAAATGAAGAACTGAAAAGACAAAAAAATTCTAGAAACAGGGAATACCATGAATAAAGGCAAAGGGGCAGAACTAAGCCTGATAGCATGTCAAACAGTTCTGGCACATAATATGATCCACAGAATTAATACATTATTATCAACTAACAAGAACATTATAAGTGTGTGTGTGTGTGTGTGTGTGTGTGTGTGTGTGTATTTTTTTTTAATAGAAAACTCAGTTGGAATAAGGAAAAATACCCATAATCTAGGAAAAACAGCCTGAACATGGAATCCCTGCTGGCTTCTAAACAGAAAATTCATGTTGTAAAAACCTGTTCTAGTTTTTAGTTTAAGAAGGAAGAGATGAAGACAAGACATGCCAGGTGAATAGCTGGGAGTGGAACTCAAGTTTGAAACAATAAGGTACTAGGATCAGGCGCCTGCAGTGTTAACAAACTGCTAACAGGGAACTGCAGTTTTCTCAGAAACAGAAAAGGGGCCAGAGGGAGAGGAATCAAAGGGCACATTAAGAAATTTTGCCTCAAGCACTGGAACTCTGGCATCACATTAAGAACTAGAGTAAATAAGGTAAAGAGTCTGTTGGAGAAAGAATAAAGATAACGAATTTCACTTTGGATCTATTATGTTCAATGCCAGGGGAAGACTCAAATATTTTGGCAGAATATGCCATCTCAAAATAACAGAGCTAATCAAAATGAATGAAACGTATTATTGGGGAGAGAAGGATTAGGAAAGGGACCCGAATGATAAATCCGTATACTAGGACACTGGCACCACATTCCTATCCAATGGTTCAGTCTCTGCTGTATGTAAATATGACCTGGGAGTAAAACAAAACCTGAGGATACAACACAGGAGATGTGAATTAACAACCACCCTAGGCGGCAATTATTATTTCTTAACCCAATTTGCCCATATTTCTTTACTTTTTTTCTTTTGTTTTTAGATTTGTTCATTTTTCTCCTCTTTCTTTCTCCTACACTCATTCTATTAATGTGAAACCGAAGGAATTAAAAAAAAAAAAAAGTTCCAGAGGTACTAAACAAAAAGGAAGGGAAGAAAAACATCTAATAGAGTGATAGAGACATCGAAAGATATGATTTGTTGAGTGTTTACTATGTGGCAAGTACTCTGCTAAACTCATTATAATATCAAGAGTAAAACTGATTTTATATATGAAGTTCAAAATCCAAAAATCATCCAGAATGCTTTAAGCACATGAGTGTTAAAGTTAGAGCCAGTTCCATTTTTTAATTTCAGCATCAAAACTTCTAAGTCTCAGTGTCTTCATCCCTACCTCTTAAGGTGTTTATAATAATAGAAGGAGAGATATACATATTTTTAAAATAACAAGCATAAATTTGACATATGACAGCCTTTCAAAAATGTTTCCTTCTTCACAGAATTTACAATGTCTACTATGTGTTCAGTCTTAAATTTCCCATGATTTAAAGTGTAGTTCTTCAAAGTAGAAACTGAATTGAAATTAATTTAACAGAACGGTACCGATCTACTCAATAGATAATAAACAGGAACCTATTTTTTTCCATAAGCCAGTGCCATATATATGTGGTTTTACATCCCAAATATCATGTTTTTTTGTGTGTGCAGTCAATGAACCGCTGTTCACATGTGAATCTAAACTCAAGACATCAAAATGGAAATGCCAACAACACTCTTCAAAGAGCAGAATGTAGATTTACAACCCAATTCCACTGCTTCTGACCCTTCTTTGTACATCCCCCAGGGAACACATGCTTTTCATCCACACAAACTTGTCAATCACAGATAAAAGTCTTCAACTCTGAAGTAATCCAAGTATAAATTAAAGGTGCTTAAAAATTTGGGGGCGCCTGGGTGGCTCAGTGGGTTAAGCCTCTGCTTTTGGCTCAGGTCAGGGTCTCAGGGTGCTGGGATTGAGCCCCACAACGGGCTCTCTGCTCACTGGGGAGCCTGCTTCCCCCTCTCTCTCTGACTGCCTCTCTGCCTACTTGTGATCTCTGTCAAATAAATAAAATCTTTAAAAAAAAAAAAAGATATTTAAAAATTTTTAGCGGTTTTAAAAGAGTTATTGTTGCTACTGCATAATAAAGAAAAATGACATACAAAATGGTGGACAACTATAATTAAAAGTATGAATCAGGGTACAACTCTGGTGACTTTACTTTCATGAGGTCTAAAAAAAAAATCTAGAGAAATGAAATTTTAGCTCACATGGAACTCTTTGTCCCCAGATTTACACAAGAGGCTTGATGAAACTTCTTCCAGAAGGTAATTTCAGGTTGGGGGACGGAGAGCTGGCAGGGGAGTGTCAAGTCACAGATTAGGAGATTCAAGATCCTATAATATTTGTGGAATGTGTTATTTTTCATGAACTTTCTAAGAGGCTTTAGGAAAAATACAAAACCAATTTTAATATTCTCCGTAGATACTGATAATGTAAAATCTTAAAAAGGTCTAATTTCAGTAAATAAGATACAATCAACTTACTATCTTACAATTCTTAACCATCTGTAATCCTAAATTCTGGGTACAACCAACCTATTTTTATAGATATCGATCCATTAAAAAAATCAAATTATCTGGTATTTCACTTATTTTCTGTAGCAGAGAAGCAAATCTGATATTGGATAACATTTTACAATACTGCATTTACTGGGTAAATACACTTGAACTGTGGGCGCAGTGTTACTTACAAAAACCTAGGCAATTAAGTTTTCACTTACCTTTTCTTCTGCTGTTTCAAGTGGTTCTAATAAATAGCCACCAGGGAGTGCTCATAAGTCACTTGCAAGTAATAACTAGAAGAGTTTTTATGTGATTAGATGAATAATTCTCTAAACACATTTGGAGGTTTTTTTTGTGTGTGTATGTGTCCAAGTATACATGAATTATAATTTTCTATAGACCATGGATTTTTAAGTGTTATCCTATTTTTATTAAAAATTCCTATTTTGTGGGGCACCTGGGTGGCTCAGTCATTAAATGTCTGCCTTCGGAGCAATTCATGATCCCAGGGTCCTGGGATGGGGTCCCCAGCCCTAAATTGGGCTACCTACTCAGCGGGGAGCTGGCTTCTCCCCTTTCTCTCTTTGTGTTGCTCCCCCTACTTGCGTTCACTCGATTTCTACCCGTCAAATAAGTAAATAAAATCTTTTTTAAAAATTTCAAAAATCAAAGAAATTCCTATTTGGGGGCACCTGGGTGCCTTGGTTAAGCAGCAGACTCTTGATTTTAGCTGGGGTCATGATCTCAGGGTCCTGGGATCAAGTCCCGGAAGTCCACTTCTCTCCCTCTCCCTCTGCTCCTTCCCCTGCTTGCACAGGTGTGTGCTCTTTCTCTCTCAAATAAATACATCTTTTAAAAAATTCCAATTTGTTAGGATTTTACTTAATTATTTGACACAGAAAGAGAGAGAGAGAGTGAGCACAAGTAGGCGAAGCAGCAGGCAAAGGGAGAAGCTGACTCCCCACTAAGCAAGGAGCCCGATGTGGGGCTGGATCCCAGGACCTTGGGATCACAACCTGAGCCCAAGGCAGCTACTTAACCAACTGAGCTACCCAGACGCCCCCCAAAATTCCTATTTTTAACACCTGCTTTTCACTGCTGAGACCCAATGAAATGAGCAGCAATGGAATAAAACAAATCTGAAGGGTAATTCTTGCACTTTTACTTATTCTCCCCTTTCCAGGTTCTGGTTAAAATCCAGCATTGTTGGTACCATCACAGCCCATCACTAGTCAGTGAATATAATGTCCTATTAACCTCAACCTACTCAATAATATCAGGATTGAAGAATGTAATTTTCTACCCCAAACTTTCAAAGTACCAAAACACTCAAAGTTTTGAAAAGAAGATTTAATAATATTCTGTGATACTCGATAAAGCAACTGCTTGAGAAGGCTACAGCTGATGATGCTATTTACTGAAATAAAACCTGGATGGTGTAGCTCATTGCACAAATAATTTCCTGTTGAGATAACTATATAGCCAATCCGAACACAGAAGAAAGATCACAAAGGTATTTCATGAGTAGATGAAACACATTTAACTCACAAGATAACTATAAGCAATCTGAGATAAGAATGGATTATTTTCCTATTAGTATTTGCAACCAGGAAAATTAGATCACAGTCCTATTTGGGATTATTGGCAAGTATCTCCCTTCTGCCTTCTTCCAAATTCTGTCCTGTCCCTCCTTCCCAAACAGCATCTCAGGATGAAATTCTAGCAAGTGGTCTAGGGCTAGCCTGAAGTTCACTCCTTACTCTTCACAGCTGTACAAGAGACAGTCCTGGGTGCCTGCTTGGCTCAGTTAGTTAAGTACCTGCCTTCAGCTCAGGTCATGATCCTAGAGTCCTGGGATTGAGCCCAGTGTCAGGCTCCCTGCTGAGCCAGGGAGTCTGCTTCTCCCTCTCTTTCTGCCCCTGCTCCTGTATTCTCTTGCTCACTCTTGTCTTTCAAGTAAATAAAATCTTAAAGAAAAAAAAAAAAAAAAGGAGAGATAGTCCTTCTCTTGCATCAATAAGCCCACAGCTCTTCTAAACTAGAACTCAAGGGGCACCTGGGTGGCTCAGTGGGGTAAAGCCTCTGCCTTCGGCTCGGGTCATGATCCCAGGGTCCTGGGATGGAGCCCCACCTCAGGCTTTCTGCTCGGCGGGGAGCCTGCTTCCTCCTCTCTCTCTCTCTCTGGCTGCCTCTCTGCCTACTTGTGATCTCTGTCTATCAAATAAATAAATAAAATCTTAAAAAAATTAAAAAAATTAAAAATAAATTATTAAATTAGAACTCAAAAGCCAAACTCAAAAAAGGTGTAAAGGATGGATATACAAATAAGACCTTTTATTAATAAGTGATACAAAGTCAAAGTCTAAAAGCTTTACTTTATATCCTTTAATGTAAGCAAATCACTCTGAAAAACCATATCTTCACCTTTAAGAAAAAAAAAAAAATGCTATGTAAGGTTAGCTGGGTACCACTGTAACACATTTAATTTCAACCTGAAAGTCACTTGCTACTTCAGTACTGAATGTTTTGATTCTACTTATTAAGCAGTATTCCATTATGAACCCCACCTCACTGGACCTCATCTGTTTAGATCCAATACTCATTTAAATTTAATATCACTTTCATATTTTTCTTTATCAGTAACTATATTTTTCTTATTGAAATATACAGGTAAAGAAATTTTAAATTTTTGGAGAATGATGCTTTATGAATCGTCTCTTATATCAAAAGACAGGAAGTGGTACACTCTTCAAAGAGTGCAGTAGTTTCTATTTAATTCTTGGTTTATACCCTGACAACTGTACAATCTTGGTCAACTTACTCAAAGTTTCCAAGTCTGTTTCCCTTTATGTTTAAGGATGATAATATGTTTATTTACAAAGATTAAATTTTATATCTTATGTCTAATGATCATAAGTTTATTAGTATAAATTTTTATATGCTTCCTCTTAAATTCATTCATTTGTGTAGGTCAATTATAATGCATACATGTATATTTTTAAAATGAAACGGGAAGTTGCTACTGTAGTGCTAGTGTAAGAGTAAAATCTCATCAGCATATACTGAATGTCAAGACTCTTAAATGGAACAGAGTGTTTACTAGGGTAAACAGCAAAGAATCCTCTCCACCTCTACAGCTTATAACTATCCCAAATAACTCAAATTAAAGTTTACTAGTTTTAAACAAAGCCATCTACACTCATAAGATGAGGGAGTAGAAAAGCATTCATCCAATAAAGAATTGACCATTTTCATAGAATCTAGCTAAGAAAGTGGAAGAGAAGGGTAAATTGCAAAATTTCATATAATCCAGTGCAATCTAATGATGTCATAACTCTAGGTTGTACTAATGAAATTCTCTAAATATTAAGTTGAACAAGAAAGGAAAGTTATTTTTCTTAGGTTCTTGTTGCTCTTAAACTACTTTTGCATTATTCCCTTTTACCCAGCAATCTCTAATGGGAGATTACACTAAGAATATTTTAAAGCATTCAAGCATTGTGGAAAACATTTTTAAATACGAGATATAACCATAACATATTGTCTGCTCAAAACCTCTGTTCACTTATTATCATCCTGATTACTACTTGAACATTTATAATTTTAAGATAAAGGAGACTGAAAAAAAAACCAGCAAAAAGAAGGCCAAACTGCTTTTCAGCTATAAAAAAGAAGATATGTGAAGGTCAAAGTGGAATTGGTATCTTACAAGCTACTTAAATACTCTAAATATCCTACACATGCATCATACATTCATTGCAACAAATACTTTTGTTTTGATTTTGACCAGAAAGTATGCATTTAGGGGATGCACTTTTATGGAATATATGGCTGCATTACCTTTCCTCAAAGATCATAAAAGTCAGATATTGAAGTTTAATCTACTTGTGAGAATAGAAGTAATTTAAGAAATGCTGCAACCTCAGTTGTTTCCATAGGTTAAATAATCACTCGTGAATTTCACTGGGTAAAAACATTCTGCAAAATTACTGATGAGGTTACTTCAGCCAGTCCTCTGCCTTTGGAACTCTCAGGAAATCCTGGGATCTATTGAAAATGTATACATCTGTGGTATTGCCAATAGTATCCAATGATGCATCTAAGTTTGTTAACCCTGCAGGAGATGGCCAATGACTTTCCTGTAACACAGCTGTCCCATGTACTGATGTCCTTATGCTGATCAATATATACCTTCTCTCTTCTCTGCACCTTAAATATCAAAAACACAGTATATCTTGAGCTGAGTCAATTGGGGCCTCAGGACTTCTCCTCCCCCCCCCCCCAGGTTTTATCCCCTAGTCAAAGTGGCTTTATGTTGGGGAGGAGCTTCAACAAGGTGATAATTTATGTAATCCAATGTTTATCTCCTCCCCACCCTGCTGTTATTGCTATTTCTTCTGCTAATATTTCTCTACCCCTCTCAGTATTCACTACTAAAAAATATCTTGGAGACACTGAAACCACTCATTTGTTTTAAATTCTTCATTTGTGAATTTAAGCAAGCTTCTAATAGTTGTTGTGAGTTTATAAAAGAAATGAAAATTCATTAAATAAATTCCCAGAGTCACAGTTATTTTACATCAATTACATCTTAGGAGCTTAATGTTAATTTATTTTAATCAGAATTGCTCAGTATTTCTGTAAGGGCAGATTGTCAAAACCTTAAGAAAGACTTAAGATACCCCAGTGTATATGCAATTTCTTAAATTGTTTATTCCAATTTTGCAATAACGGGGAAGGAATGGAAGGGAGAAAAGAGAAGGGAAGAAGGAATTAGACAGGATAGAAAAGCATATAAGCAAAGCAGAGACTAACTTAATACAGGGAGTGATAGAGAAAGTATAAGGAGAGAGATTGGGGGCTAGTGATGGGCAGGAGCAGGCTCACAGTGGCTCTAGGAAAACCCCATGTAATCTCTGTATTCATTCAATGATGTGGGGTTGAAGTCAGCTGAGGTGGAAGTATTTACACCATGGAAATCAATAAGCATTACAAATCAGAGTTATGTGCACCTATACATACATGTGCATGCGCGTGCACGCACACACACACGCAGGCACCCCTAATTGCTGGCAGTTAACCTTTTCCAGCACATCAATGCTTAGAACTAAACATGTATTTGGAAGACACCAATATTAAACTACAAACAGTAGGAAAGACACCTTTCATCTACTTTTTAAAGTATCTCTTTCAAACCTATGTACCTGTGTACCTGTGGGCTTATAACATTTCCAATTCAGTATGTCTTTCCCAACACCCAAAAGATTAAACTCATTTGTACTTCTTCACAATTAAACTTTTTTATGCAGAGCAAGGCTTTTGAATTTCTGGGCTTCAATAGCAATACCTTGAACAAACTTCTAAAATAGCACTGATAATAAACAGTTTTAGTTTCCAAATCTATCTGAGTGATAGGTTTCTGTGGTGCTGGGTTGAGAATGATCCTGAGGCTGAATCTCCACAACAAAGGAATGATAACAGATGTTGGTTATAATCGTCTCTTACTAACAAGACTGACAATATTTATACTGCATATGTTATATAAATATAGACACAGTTATCTTTCTGTTCCTGGAAAAGTGGTAATGTCTTATTGATTTTTTAATAATCACTATCTAGCAAAAATCCCTTGCCACAGTGGAAACTCAACATGACCATTGCTAAATTAAATAAAGTTATTTCTGACAGTCATAATGGGCACCTGCAGTAAGTTACTATAGCAAAAACTGTTCCTCATCATATTACTGAGTATGGCAACAAACTATTTTTGATAATTAGTATTTCTATAATATGTAATGATATAAGTAGCAATCAATAACTATGTAAGTAGCAATAAGAAACTGAACTCACTGGTATCTTTTTTTTTTTTTTTAAGATTTTATTTATTTATTTGTCAGAGAGAGAGCAGGAGCGAGCACAGGCAGAGTGGCAGGCAGAGGCAGAGGGAGAAGCAGGCTCACCGCTGAGCAAGGAGCCCGATGTGGGACTCGATCCCAGGACGCTGGGATCATGACCTGAGCCAAAGGCAGCTGCTTAACCAACTGAGCCATCCAGGCGTCCCCTCACTGGTATCTTTAGAAAAAGACTCAGTCAAAAAAGCCAAGTATTTAATTACAATGATTTTTTTTTTCCCCACACAAGGTTCTTTACTTATAAATTAGTTTTGCAAGGGAAAAAAAAAAAGGTAGGCACTATTTTATTTCAAATCAAAACTTTGAAGGGCAGACTGTTATCCTACAAATGGCTATATAGGCTAACAGGGAAAGAGCAGTGACTCCTCAGAAAAGAAATGCAGGTCACCCTCCAAATTCTCCCTACTCCTTCCTTAAGATTGATTTCATTGGGGGAGGAGTCAAGATGGCAGAGAAGTAGGAGGCTGAGACGACATCAGCCAGCAGGAGATCAGCTAGATAGCCTATCAAACCATTCCGAACACCTACAAATACAACAGGAGATCAAAGAGAAGAAAAACAACAATTCTAGAAACAGAAAATCAACCACTTTCTGAAAGGTAGGACCAGTGGAGAAGTGAATCCAACGCGACGGGAAGATAGCCCCAGGGGGAGGGGCCGGCTCCCGGCAAGCGGCGGAGCACAAAATCAGAACTTTTAAAAG
>ML093249.1:0-10664 GCA_003697995.1 Taxidea taxus jeffersonii | reverse complement strand
TGGATGGAACTAGAGCGTATTATGCTTAGCGAAATAAGTCAACTGGAGAAAGACAACTATCACATGATCTCCCTGATATGAGGAAGTGGAGATGCAATGGGGGCGGGAGTTAAGGTGGTAGGAAAAGTAAAAATGAAACAAGATGGGATCGGGAGGGAGACAAACCAAAAGAGACTCTTAATGTCATAAAACAAACTGAGGGGGGTGGGGGGAAGAGGGGTTAGGAGAGGGTGGAGGGGTTACATTATATGTTTAAATAAAGCTTAAATAAAGTTAAAAAAAAAAAGATTGATTTCATTACTGTACTGAACTGAAAACTCAAAACAGAAAAACATGGCTCTACAGAATCTTAACTGGGAACCAGGAAAAGGGTTTGGGGGGAGTATGTTGTAGAGTAATAGGCCTAAAAGCATGAAGAGAAAAGTGCAGAAGTCACTCCCATCAGGTAAATGAGGAAACAGATTCTAGAGTACACATATAACAATAATTACTGAACGCTTACTATATGGTCCAAGAGAATTCTCCTTCAATTCTTACAATAGATTTATGAAAAAGGTACTATTGTTATTCCCATTTTACAGATAAGGAAACTGAAACCCAAAGAGGCTAATTTGCCCAAGGTCACACACAAATAGCTGGTAGCAGAGCTACAACATGAACTCCATCATTCTGACTGCAGCGTCCATACGTGTAACTACTCTGCCAATCCTTGTCAGACCACTGTCTGATAATAAAGAATATATTACAGGACCAAAAGTAAGACTTGCCCCCACAAGCTGCTTGTGAGTATGGCTATCATAAAGTAAAACCAAAGAAAACAAATGACCTGCAGAATTAGGGATAAGATTACTTTCCTGTTTTCTAATTTCTAAACTCATCTATGTAGATATATTATTTTCTCTATTACTCATCTTCTTTAAAAAATGATATGGACTTTTTATTGCATCCCCAGTTTCACTACCGTGCTGATGTCATATTTATATGTCTGATAGAACTCAGGCTGAGGTGAGTAATCATTTTGCTTGGCTTATGAAATGCTCAGTTGTAATAATGTAATGGTGATGTGAGAAGCAGTATGGACACAGGGAATATGAGGAATTATTAGCTTAAATTAGGAACATTTCTCCTACCTAATTCTACCAATAAAAGTTTAGGAATTTAGAAAAATGGGTATTCTTTCAGAAATATAACCACACTAGTATTGCTTTTTCCTACTTCACTTTCCTGGTACAACACTTACTTAGGATGTTTGTGTCACATACTATCTTGATATAAACAAACACAGCTGGAACTTGTACAGTTAAGAAAGAAAAAAAAAAAAAACAGAAGCTAATAGACACACATTCAGTGTATCTTTCCTATAAACTAACCTGGTATTAACTGCCTGAATATGAGTATTTTAAGGATCTCTGGGGGCTAAGAGGAAGAGAAAATCTTTTGAAATAAATAATTCCTTAACTGAATAAACCAACAAATTGAATCACAGTGTTAAAATAAAACCAAGAAAAAATAATTAAAAGAGAAAACTTCAGGGCTTTAATACATAATTACAACAGTCCAAGAGTACCCCCAAAGTTATCAAAGTCCTACAATTTAGCAAACAAGAGGTATGATTTATTTTGCAAACATTTTCTTTTAAACTTTCCCAGGCATTTGAACACAGGCTTTTAGTCATAGCTAAGAATTACTTCCCAAATAAATTCCATATGTTCTAAATCTTGTGCCTGGTCTTTTCCAAAACCAGATCTGGTCATAAACCCTGGGCCAGTTTTCCACACTGTACAGCTGTCAAAAAGTTTTCTTACCCAATGAACTAAAGAAGCTCTTTCAACCCTTTATGTGAAGTCTTATATCATGTGCAGTAAGAGTGATGTGTCAATATTAGAGAAATTCTCTTTATAACACATGACAAAAAAAAACATTAAAAATATATATACTTTTCCTTACCTGTGAAAAGTATGCCCCAACAGAAAACATAATCACTTTATAAATCATTAACATCTGACTTCTTTTGGTCTTACCCTCAGGCCATGAATTACTTTCAATTCATAGAACTAGCTAAAATAATGGTTATGATTCCTCTCCAGAAAATAAAGCTTGGAAGCAGCAGCCATCCTGGGATTCAGACTGATGCATTCATGATGATGTGTACAACCTGATATAATGCAAAGCAGTAACTCTATGCTGAGGGACACCTAAGTCATTCTGTATGAAATTATGAAAAGGTATGGGGAACAATATCTCTCCTCTCTCTTTTGCTTCCTCTTAAAAAACTAAGAGATAGTATATTTAGTGGAGAAGAAAACTTAGCTTCTGTGATGCCCAGTTTACATAAGCAAGAACAGTGTTAATGCTTGTAAAACCCTAGTTCTTATCTCAACATTACCCAGATCCCTACACAGAACACTGAGAAGCAACTCCCATCACCTTGCTGACAATCACACCCTGTCCCCACCTTTGGGCTTTTAGGAATTCCTAACATAGTCTAGAGTATGACTAAAGTTAAGACATTTTAATTAATCTAAAAATTAATTAATCTGAAAATACTAGATGAGAAAATGCACCTTTTCAGATAATTCAAGAACATAATAAAACTGGACTATAAATTACAACAACAACAAAAAATAACTTTGCACCTTAACATAAAGACACAAAGCTAATGAAGCTTCCACCTTACCCCTGCTAAGCATAATATACTGAGAGCGTTCAGGTGTATCTTAAGTTGTCTTCTCCAATGGCCTTCTGACCTAATAAGCTTTCAAGAACTGTCCTGCAGAGTAAAGGCGGCAGAGACAGGCTCAACAAACTTACCTTTATCTTACATTTCAAGATAAGAGAAAATTCTACACCTTATCTGTGGGTGACCTAAGGTAGTTTCATGCTTCAAATATCCCATGAAGTGTTTGATGGCTTATAAATCTTATCTGCAGCCTAGATACTTCTGCTAAACTCTCTATCTGTAAACCAAGTGTTGTCCCATTCCCAGAAGCACCTCAAAAGCAACTCTTGAGATTTGTTCCAGACTTCTCCAACCTCGGTTTGTCTCCTCTCAGTGAATGACACCAAATTCTGGCAGCTGCCCATTGCCCCAGACTTTCACATCCTATCCATGATCTCCCTACTGCCTTGGCATGCATCCCATCACCTCTCTCCAGAATTAGAACATTCATCTTACATACCTATCAGCACCCAGTTTCACAACCTACCCATATCGAATTTTCTATACAGCTGTCAGAATGTCTATAAAAGAAGAGTATGATATTTCCTAGCTTTTATCATCCCTCCACAACCTTCAACACAGAAGACATTTCCTTAGCCCAGTATCCCATGATCCTTAATGAAGAACCCCTCACTAGCTCCACACATTTTCTGCTGCCACTTCAATATGGCAAGTCTTCTCTTTCACCATAGAACACAATTGATAAAGTCTAGCTCACATTGTGACCTTTCCCTTAAGTTTTCCTTCCCCGGTTCCCTTATTCAACCCTATCTAAATGTCTCTTATCCTTTGAACCTCAGCCCAAGTATCATGTCCTTGGTGAGGCTTCCTTAATATTCTGGATGTAAGTTAGACCCAGGATTGTGATTACATAACTGTGACAGTGGATCATAGATCTCTGTAAGCCACACCATGCCATTCTGTCTTCCCAGTAAAATTACAAGTAATTCTAAGGAAATGCTTATGCCTTCAACTTTCTTTTCTTTTCTTTTCTTTTTATTTTTGTATTCCCAAGGACCTAGAGCAATATCTGAGGCATACAGTTAAGGCCAAAAAAACATTTTTTGACACAAGCACATTAGCTGAAGTGAGGGTGTGCAACTACACAGGGAAGGAGTTGGAAAACAAGTTAGAGAATAGAAAATCTCAAAATCAAACTAAAATTAAGATGAACAATGCTGGATTTTGCATTCATGCAAACTAAATGTCATTTTCCTATTCATATACTGGACTCAGTCTCAAATAATACTCCATTCACGCATGTATTATTGATTGTGAAGTATTTTGAAACCACTGAGAAAAAGAAAAACTGAAGTGTATGGAATTCAGATTAAGACACACAAACGCGTGCGCGCGCACACACACACACACACACACACACACACACACACTGGTTTCTTTTAAGGAAAATGAAGATTTTAACAGATAATGAATATAGACTACCTTCTACTAGGGCATGCTAGGTTATGGATTTTCATTAAACATGCAAACAAAAGCTTAATCCATCATTAAATTTTCATTTCTACTTTTAAAAGGAGAAAGAATGAGATGAACTTCTGCAACTTCTTATTCTTTACCAACTCTAGTTTACCATTCGGAAATGAATCTTGAATAAGCACTGGGGGATAGGGTAGAGAGAATAGGAAAGCTAAATGCTATTTGGCAAAACAGCTTATCCCTCAATATTCATTAGAGATGAATAAGCAATGGCCTGCTATCTTATCACTGGAAGATGCCTTGCTACCCTGTGCCAAAACTTCAATTAGACTTCTAAATACCCTTGAAATAATGAGGAATGAAAAGCACAGCTTCTATTGGTCTTTGAGATTAACAGCCAGGAGCATACTATCTACATTACTCAGGGGCTAAATTACATTACTGTAATTGTACTATGTTACAATTAGAGCATTTATGCCAAAAGGCAAAGCAAGGGCAAGCCTAAGTCAAATTGTGAAGAAGATAAAATTTGTTTTCAGAAAATTCTACCTCTTCAGTTGGCCCTAATTCAGCTTTGTTCATCCTTCATTCTAGTGTGTTTATTCAGGCCAGGCACCATCATCCCTTTTCTCTCTCACTGGAGCCCCTTACCAAGAACTTTGCTTTCAGGAAACCTGAATTCTAAATGTTTCCAAACATTACCATATTCGTTGGCCCACCAATAAAATCTTATGGCTTCTATGGCTTCTTTCATCAAGACCATTCCATGCTCCCCAACAACCAGTAAATCTGACAATGCTCATCTGCTTTTTGTACAATGAAAGCTATTTGCCCTGGGGACACTTAAAACAGCATGGCAATCCAATGGTGGGGATTTTGGGCACCATGGATAGTCCAGTGAGAGAGATAATTAGGTTGGTGAAAACATAGCTGCCTGCTATATACATGTGTGGCAAAATGCGGATAGGCTCCCTTAATAAATAACTTTATTGTAGATCAGGATCATATCAAAATAACATGGTAATAATGCTTCCGTTTTTGGTTTACATATATAGATGGCAGTGAATATAGTACTGATAGACCCAGTGAGTGTTATTGTTCAACCAGAAAAAAACACATAGACTATTCTTCACAACTTTTCAGGTGAGAATTTAAAATTAATCACAAATCAATTGCTTATAAATCAAAACTAGATGTTACCAATGATTTAGCTAGAAAAGATTCAACCATTAAGGTGTAATTCCTGAGTTGATACCTGTAGCTCAAATAGGTTTCAAGCAAATATTTACTGTGGAATACAAAGGGTGCACTATTTTATAATTCATAAAGTCAAATAAGCACACAAAAAATTAAAAAGAGAATACCAGTTGATAGAAATCACAAAGAAAACAAAACAAGTTGATGTGACAGAAAATAATGGCAGTGGGGATACTAATGAAATTGGGTGGTAAACAAAGGGCTCAGTGAAGAGAGGCACCTTGAACTGAAACATAAATTATAACTCCTCAATCCCTGATCTCTCCTCAGAGATCTGGAAGAGTTTCAGGAAGAAAGAACAGAAAGTATAAACCCCCTATGACAGAAAGAAGCATGCTTGACATGCTGATGGAAAGAAAAGCCTGGCATGACTAAATCCCAGTGAAGGCAAAAGGGAATGTCTGGAATTAAAGCAGACGGCAGAGAAGATAAGGTCTTCAAAATCACGGTATGAAATTTAGATTTTATTCTATGTCACTATCACAGAAATACAAAATGTGATTATAATAACAAATGAATGAAAATTTTATTCTATATAGATGTAACATTAGCACTATGGGCCATTACTATTCATAAAAGTGTTACATCTCCTGAGGTTTTTAAAGCCACTTGTCACTGCAAAGAATGATATTCACAGGGTTGAAGGAAAGTTCTGCCCCTAAATTGAACTCAACTCCTGCAAAAACCAAAAAGCAACAATAAAAAGAACTATGGAAAAACCCTTTGGTATTAACTGCCAAGAACTTCCCGTCAAATAAACTCAAATACTCATCAGTTTTATCTATGACTCTGCATGGATGGACAAGTTTACAAACATAAGCAACTGCTTTCTAGGGTGGGGGAACAGAAAAGGAATTTGTCTATCAGAATTAACCTGAATGTGACATCCACTTGTCATATTCAGTGTCATCTAACTATAAAGTAAGTGTATATACAAAAGTATATGTCTTAATTTGTCAAGAGACTATACTTCATGGTGTATCAACAAACTGAATCTATTTTTTTTCAAATATCAAGGTTAAACTAGATAGAAAATAATCTCAAACCTACTGGGCAGCTCTGATATAATCATATCTAATCCTGTGCCTTCTAGAATTAAAGAGATGAAAGCCCAAAGAAATTAAAATTTCAAAAGCAATTAATAGCAGCCAATATAGTGCCTTATTGAACTGAAATGAGCTCAGTCTCTCCTCACTCCATGATCATCTCTTAATAATTTAAGATAAATGTTGGGACAACTTTAAACACTCTTCTACATTATAAAGAAGCAATTAGGTACTTCAGAGATAGCTTTACACAAATTTTATGATAAAAATATTAGAACCCTAAAAGATGAATACCTCAGCTCCCTGCTTTAAAAAAACTCGCTCCTTCCTTTTTAAACCTTTCCAAGTGGGAACATGAAGAGAGAGGAAAAAAGAGAGAGAGAGAGAAAGAGAGAGAGATGGTCATGGCCTTGCTTTTCTTCGTGATATGTTCTAAATTCAAGCTATAAAAGTTTTAAAAACAGGGGGAGGAGTCAAGATGGCAGAGAAGAAGCAGGCAGAGACAACATCAGGAAGCAGAAGATCAGCTAGATAGTTTATCAAACCATTCCGAACACCTACAAGTCCAACAGGAGTAGTAAGGATTTGTAATCCCTGACATGCCCCTCCACAATCACATTTCTCTTCTTCTTCCCATTTCTTGTTCCTTTATGGTTCTATCAGTTATAGATGTATTCCTAAACTGTATATATATTTTTTTGAAAACCTAAGTAACAAGCCCAAACCTAAGGTCGAGTCAAGATGGTGGAGAAGTAGCAGGCTGAGATGACATCAGGCAGGAGGAGATCAGCTAGATAGCTTATCAAACCAATCCGAACACCTACAAATCCAACAGGTGATCGAAGAGAAGAAGAGCAACAATTCTAGAAACAGAAAATTGACCACTTTCTGAAAGGTAGGACCAGCGGAGAAGTGAATCCAAAGCAACGGGAGGATAGACCCCAGGGGGAGGGGCCGGATCCCAGGAGGCGGCGGAGCAACCAAGCACAAAATCAGGACTTTTAAAAGTCTGCTCCACTAAGGGACATGGCTCCAGAGGCTAAACCTGTGGGAGGCCCACGTGAGGACAGCATGGCCTCAGGTCCTGCGGGGTCACAGAAGGATCAAGGGTATCTGAGAGTCACAGAGATCACAGGTATTAAGAGCGGGGAAACGAGCTACAGAGACAGAGCCGAGGAGTGAGCTCTCAAGTCGGGGTTACCGGGAGCCATAATCCATGGCACAGGCCGGTGCTCTGTGAGTGCGGTCCCCACAAGATCAGGGGAGACCCCCCCTAGAAGAGCTCAGAGGTCTGCACGGTTCAGAGAATCCAGGTGGAGCTGTGTGCCAGAGACAGAGACGCTTGGTCACAGGCTGGGTGAGCTCAGAGTGGGCCAGAGGACAGGGAGACAGGAGTGACTGACCGCTTTTCTCTTGAGGGCACACTGAGGAGTGGGGCCCCGAGCTCCTGGTTCTTACGGGCTGGAGATTGGGAGGCCGCCATTTTCATTCCCGCCTTCTGGAACTCTACCGAAAGCATTCAGGGAACAAAAGCTCCGGAAAGC
The DNA here is from genome assembly GCA_003697995.1 of Taxidea taxus jeffersonii. Taxonomy (NCBI): domain Eukaryota; kingdom Metazoa; phylum Chordata; class Mammalia; order Carnivora; family Mustelidae; genus Taxidea; species Taxidea taxus. Next base: position 2,661 of record ML093249.1, on the reverse strand, counting down.
GAACCCGAACGATTATTAGCCTGGCCCCTGTAAGGGCAGTGCAATTCAGCCTGGGGCAAAAACACTTGAGAATCACTATGACAGGCCCCTCCCCCAGAAGATAAACAACAAATCCAACCCAGACCAACTTCACTTACCAAGGAGAACAGTGGAATTCCAGAGGAGGAGAAAGCAAAGCATGGAATTCATGGCTTTCTCCCCATGATTCATTAGTCTTCCATTTAATTAATTTATTTTTAATTTTTTTCTTCTGCTTAATTTTTTTAACTTTTACCCTTTCCTCTTTTAACATTTATTAACTAGTTTACCTTAATACATTTCATAAAAAAATATTTTTTAAACCTTCATTATTACAATCATATTTTATCCTTCACTGTTTCTAATTTTATTTTTTGTATATATAGAGATTTTTCTTTTAAAAAATTTGGGGTACAACTTCTTCTAATAGATCAAAATACACCTTAAACCTAGCACGGGGCTTGATCTAGTCTCCAACCCGAGCAAGTTCTCTCCGCATTCTTTTTCTTTATTCTCCCAACCAACTTATCAACGCCTTTCCTAGGAATTTAAAAAAAAATTTTTTTCACCTTTATAGTCATATTCCATCCCTTCATTGTGTTTACCTTTATATATGTTTTCCATTCTTTAAAATTTTGGGAGGTAGTTTCTTTAAAGAGACCAAAATACTCCCCAAATTAAGTGGGTGACCCTGTTCTAGTCACCAGACTAACACATATATATTTTTTACTTTCTTTTTTTATATGTTTTCTTTATTTATTTTCTTTTTAAAATTTTTTTTTCTGAACTTATTTTTACCCCTTCCCTGCCCCCCCCCACATGATTTGGGGTCTCTTCTGATTTGGTTAAAGTATATTTTCCTGCGGTCTTTGCCACCCTTTTAGTATTTCATTGGCTCCTTCATATATTCTTATCGGGACAAAATGACAAGGTGGAAAAACTCACCACAAAAAAAAAGAACAGGAGGCAGTCCTGAAGGCTAGGGACCTAATCAATACAGACATTGGTAATATGTCAGATCTAGAGTTCAGAATGATGATTCTTAAGGTTCTAGCCAGGCTCAAAAAAGGAATGGAAGATAGTAGAGAAACCTTGTCCAGAGAAATGAAAGCCCTTCCTGGAGAAAGAAAAGAACTAAAATCTAACCAAGTTGAAATCAAAAAAGCTATTAATGAGCTGCAATAAAAAATGGAGTCTCTTACTGCTAGGATAAATGAGGCAAAAGAAAGAATTAGTGATATAGAAGACAAAATGACATGGAATAAAGATGCTGAGCAAAAGAGAGACAAACAACTACTGGACAATGAGGGGAGAATTTGAGAGATAAGTGATACCATAAGATGAAACAACATTAGAATAACTGGGATTCCAGACGAAAAAGAAAGAGAGAGGGGAGCAGAAGGTTTTTAGAGAGAATTATAGTAGAGAATTTCCCTAATAAGACAAAGGAAACAAGCATCAAAATCCAGGAAGTGCAGAGAATCCCCCCTCAAAATCAATAGGAATAGGTCCACACCCCATCATCTAATAGTAAAATTTACAAGTCTTAGCAACAAAGAGAAAATCCTGAAAGCAGCACGGGAAAAGAAGTCTGTAACATACAATGGGAAAAATGTTAGATTGGCAGCAGACTTATCCACAGAGACCTGGCAGGCCAGAAAAAACTGGCATGATATATTCAGAGCACTAAACAAGAAAAACATGCAGCCAAGAATGCGTTATTCAGCTAGGTTATCACTGAAAATAGAAGGAGAGATAAGAAGCTTGCAGGACAAACAAAAATTGAAAGAATTTGTAAACACCAAACCAGCTCTATAGGAAATATTGAAAGGGGTCCTCTAAGCAAAGAGAGACCCTAAAAGAATTATCAGAAAGGAACAGAGACAATATACAGTAACAATCACCTTACAGGCAATACAATGGCACTAAATTCAAATCTCTCAATAGTTACCCTGAATGTAAATGGGCTAAATGCCCCCATCAAAAGACACAGGGTTTCAGAATGGATAAAAAAACAAACCCATCCATATGCTGCCTACAGGAAAACTCATTTTAAACCTGAAGACACCTCCAGATTGAAAGTGAGGGGGTGGAAAACAATTTACCATGCTAATGGACATCAGAAGAAAGCTGGGATGGCAATCCTTGTATCAGATCAATTAGATTTTAAGCCAAAGACTATAATAAGAGATGAGGAAGGACACTACATCATACTCAAAGGGTCTGTCCAACAAGAAGATCTAACAATTTTAAATATCTATGCCCCTAACATGGGAGCAGCCAACTATATAAACCAATTAATAACAAATCAAAGAAACACATTGACAAGAATGACAATAATAGTAGGAGACTTTAACACACCCTTCACTGAAATGGATAGATCATCCAAGCAAAAGATCAACAAGGAAATAAAGGTCTTAAATGACACACTGGAGCAGATGGACATCACAGATATATTCAGAACATTCCATCCCAAAGCAACAAAATACACATTCTTCTCTAGTGCCCATGGAACATTCTCCAGAATAGATCACATCCTGGATCATAAATCAGGTCTCAACCGGTATCAAAAGACTGGGATCATTCCCTGCATATTTTCAGACCACAATGCTCTGAAGCTAGAACTCAGTCACAAGAGGAAAT
>ML093248.1:91079-111365 GCA_003697995.1 Taxidea taxus jeffersonii | reverse complement strand
TTTAAAAGATTTTATTTATTATTTGACAGACAGAGATCACAAGTAGGCAGCGAGGCAGGCAGAGATAGAAGGGTTAATGCAGTTTTTAACATTTGCTGCAGCAGGGCTGCTGCGAATAGTTGTTACAGGTGGGTGCAGGCGAGACCCACCAGGTTTTACTAGTCCCCACAATGCTCTTGTCCTAAAGTTTAGTTCAGAATGGAGTTTGATTCCGTGGAATGCCGTGATGCGCTGGGTAAATCCTTAGGAAAGAGGACTGCTCTTAAATAGGAGGTGGTTGGGAAGTGTACTTTGGAGATTAATAGGAGAAATTACAAACTTACCAGCCTTCAAAGAATTTGTTTAAGAAAAATTGTCAACCTTAGTGTGAAACTGAAGAGCCTAGAGAGTTCCAATTTTATTTAAGAACTTGATGGTTTTTTGTGTCAATTTTCTAAACTATGAATCTCCAAATTTATAATTTGGTGCAATGGAAGTGGTGGTGTTAAACAAAAAAACCCAGTAAAAATATATTCATAATATATGTGGTAGAAAAGGTAAATAATGAGAATTTCATTAAAAAATTGTACATTAGGGGTGCCTGGCCGGCTCAGTCAGTGGAGCTATGACTCTTGATTTCGAGGTTGTGAGTTTGAGCTCATGTTGGGTGTAGAGCTAACTTAAAAAAAAATAAAGATACATAGAACTGTACCCCTAAAACAAGTAATACACTACATGTTAACAAAAAAATTAATTAAAACATAAAAATAAACTAAAAATTGTACGTTGAAGCAGTTAAAATATCTTTATTGCTTGAGTGACTTTTCGTGTTTTATTTGGAGTGTGGCCAGGGAAGACGCGGGGGTCGAAAGAGGTCTTCACACCGCCTTCCTGCGGAGCTTGCGGGCCGTGCGGCCCAGACCGCTGTTGTGCAGCTGTGCCCGATTCCTGCCGCCTGCTGCTGTCCTCCGCGTGTGCGCCAGGTGCTCTGGGACTGCACAGAGAGAACGGACTTTGGTCTTCCCTGTGGCATCTTTGTGATGGATTGAAACGAGCTGCGGTGGGGAGGCTGTGGCGGCCTGGAGGGACCTGGAATTTTCACGGGAAGGGGAAGTGTGGGCAAGTTCTGCTTGCCTTTAGGGCAGCTTGTTTGTCCCACCGGGTGGCCAGCACTGCTTACTGTTCTAGGAGCTGGGGACAGGGTTGTGAGCACAGTGTGGGTAGTTCCTGCCCTCATGGGATTCGCATTATGGGGGAGGAGGGGACGGTAAGCGCCAGCTGAAGTCTTACTGTGCCGGGAAGTTAAGTGCGAATACAATGACGTCCAGGGTGGGGGGGCCGGGAAGTGGCCCAGAGGACGAGGGAGCTGGGTGCCGCCAGGCAGGCCGGGTGGACTCTGCAGGAGCTCCCTGGCCCTGCCTTTGGAAGCTTGGGGAGGCCAGCGAGAGGGAGGGAGGCAGGAGGGCTGCGGCTGCTCTGAGGACTGTGGTTTGGGATGACCTTTGGATGACCTTGGGATGACCGAGTCCTGGGAGCTGTGCTGGGAAGCCCTCCGAGGGCAGGCTCCTCCCTCCCCTCCTAGCTGCTGGTGGGGAGTCTTGAAGTTGCTGGCTGTTGCAGCTCGTGTTTGTCAGGGACTGGGGACAAGCCAGGCTTCCGGACCCCCTTCCATCTAGGGACTTAAATCTCGGGAGAGTCCAAAAGGTGGGCTGTGTCATGTGTCTTCCCATGTTCCAGCGAGGGCACACGTAAGGGCGAAGCCAGGACGGCCCGGAGCCCTGGGAGCACAGGGGCTCTTCCCACCACCGCGGCTGCGGGCAGGGGGGCTCCAAAGGGGCATGTCCCAAGATCCCCGTGGGCCAGAGGGTGACCTGAGACCTGGCCCGCTGTCCATCAGGCTCTGTACTGTTGGCAGGGGACATGTTGCCGGTCACGCTGGGGTGTGTGGTGCCTTCAGACCACTTCTGCCTCGCTTCCACTCGCTCAGAGTGCTCCTGGACTTGAAGCGTAGATGTTTAAAAATCATACCCTTGTGCCTTCAAAAAAAAGAAAAGAAAACACAAGTGGAATGAAATACAGTAATTACAAAATTTCTTTCTGTTACAAATCGGATTCTTCCCAGGCAGCCTTTGAGCATCGATGCGCTCCGAGCTGCCCCGAGCTGCCCCTCCGTTGTTCCCTGTGCCGGCTCTCCTGCTGACCTCACCCCTGCCGTCTGGGGGTCTTGCGAGCCCCTGATGCCCGCTCGGACTGTTTGGGTGGTCCCTTGATCTTACTGGCGGCTGTTCAGGACAGGTTTCCGGTCTTCGTTGACGACCTGTTGATGGGCCGTGTCATCCTGTGTCCTGTCACCGTGACACACCACCCGTGCCAGGCACGTCCGATTTCCGAACGTTCCTCTGGGGGGCGATGCGGGTCTGAGAGTGGAGAACTGGGGCGTGCTGGGGGGCCGGTCAGGGTTGGAACGCCGCAGACTGGTCCCTGGGTTGCTGGCCCGAGCGGTTGGCCGGCGCTGGTGAGGAGATGGAGGACTGGGGGAGAGTGAGCGTGCGGGGAGAGCAGGCGCTGGGGCGGGCCGTGGGGCTGCAGGGCCTGGCCAGGGCTGTTCCTCAGCGGGCTCGCCCACGGACTGGCCTTGAGCACGCTGCCGTGGAGATCTCGGCGTCGCTGCGTCTCAGATGTGTGATCTCGAGCAAGCTGTTCGGTCTTCCTCTGCTTGGGTTTTCTCATCCATACGTGAGGGGGAGCGGTGGCAACCTTTGTGCTCCGGGTGCTGGGTCAGCGCCCGGCGCCAACGTAGTGTCTGAAACAGTGCCTCCGACCGTGCTAACGAGGGCTCGCTTTTCTTGTTACTTCTGCGATTAGTCACCCGCGTGGAGATGTTTGGATACAAGCGGAAATTCAAGGCTGGGCTCGAGACGAGGTTGGGCCAAGTATGTAAATGTGGGAGCTGTTTCCCCTTGCGGGTATAGACAGGGCGGAGCCTGGGGGCTTCTGGTCAGGGGTCCTCCAGAGGAGGAGGGTCCGGCCACACCTGCTGTAAAGGGGTCTGTTGGAGGCGGAGGCCGGCAGGGTCTGGGGCCCGGGAGCCAGGGCTGAGGCAGTGGCCTTCATTGGTCAAGGGCACCGTGCAGGGGTGTCACAGACAGAGGTTTTCTCGGGGCAGTCTGGTTAAAAGCGGGCAGAGTGTGGGTCCGTAGCTGGAGGCGTCCTGGGCTCCAGGAGTCACGTGATTTTGTTCTTCAGGTGGAGATGATGATGGTGTGTTTATGGGTTCACAGCAGTGACCCAGTGGGGGGGGACAGCTTTATGTGACGTCGGGAGGAGGGTCACTGCAGGAGCCGTGTCCTTGAGAAGGTGAGAGGGAGGCTAGAGGAGCAGGACCTCTGCGCATGGGGACCTTGACTCACTTCGTGACTATTTCTAGAAAACGTGCTGCCCTTTCGAAAGGAAGGTATAAAATAAAACAGACCTTTGTCTCCGTCTCACTTGAGCTCGTGCTCTCGAACGTAGGCCCCAGTTTCGTATAGCTCCTGGCGTCAGGCCTGCCTTGGGGCCTCCTTATAGAAAGACACAAGTGGGAATGGCATTTTACTTGATCAGAGTCATTCCCTCCCTTACCTTGGAAAGTGTCATGAGCGTAACGAGATGCTGGAACCTTTCCTCACCAGGTTGGGTCCTGTTTTTGAGGACAAGCACGATTTGCCTCCTGCTTTGCACTTTGTCTTAAGCCATCTAGAAGGATGGGAGCTTTGCATCTGGACGGCTCCCCGCTCCCGGGGGAGGACGGGGTCGCTCCGGCTCCGGGAAGCTTGCTGTCCTTGGGGCAGCAGCCCTCTGCCGGCTGGGGGACGGACCTCTTCCTTGCGTGCGGATCTGTGCTGTCCGCGGTGGGCTGGCGGGTTCGCGGGAGTTCCAGCCTTGGGCTCAGGTGTGAGGAGGCCTTCACCGGCTCCCTGCGTGTGCCCGCGCTCTGTGCCAGGGGAGAGCGTTCACACCGCTCTGGGCACTCCTTCCCTCAGGGACAGGTTCTGTGTGAGTCATCATGGAAGGACGCACTCTCAAGAAGGCCTCTGCCTCCTCGGGCCAACATTCCAGCGGGGAGGCTAAGCCAGACACTAGGGCAGACGCTCTGCGTGAAGCTGCTTTGCCCTGGGCGGGGGGCTGGGGGGGACTAAGGAGACAAGGGCTGAGGGAGATGGCGTCAGAGGGCGGCTGCTGGGCAGGGCAAGCCACTCTCAAGAGGGGCGCCACGCTGACGCCCAGCGGAGACGAGCTCTTCCTACCCAGAGCCGGGACGAGGACGCTCCCAGTGGAAGGGACAGCCTGCAGGAACCCTGCTTGTTGGAGCTGCTGCAGGGGTGGGGTGGGCCGCAGCCTTTGTCCAGTCACGGATGGGGGTGCTTGGAGGTGAGCGGTGCACGCGGAGTTTGAGGCTGGGGTGACGAGTGCCGGGCTGCTGGGGGGGGGTCTGGGAGTGAGGAGCAGGGGGCGTTAGGAAGGGCTCTTAGCACTCTCTGAGACCTGAGGTGAAGGTCCTCCAGTTACGGGCATCACCTTACATCCGATTCTCTTTGAATCTGGGCGTCACTGATCCTTTGGTGTGTCACGTGCAGAACGTGAATAGACGTGTGCGTGATCTGGAGCACGTATGCCGCGTTGTTCATAAGACGCGGGGGCAGCAGGGGCGCCCAGGTAGCTCAGTCGGCCGCCGGGCGTCTGACTCTTGGTTTCAGCTCGAGGCATGGCCCCGGGGTCATCATGGCCTCAGGGTCGTCCCGGCCCCAGGGTCCTCATGGTGTTGTGGGATCCAGCCCCGCCGCGGGCTCTGTGCTCGGTGGGGGTCTGCTCGAGAGTGTCTCTCTCCCTCTGCCCGTCCCCCCGCAAACCAGCTTCGCGTGGCAGAACTGGCAGCACCGAGAGTCCTTGTACTGGGCTCAGTTATCCCTCCCAAGTGTATCCCCCGTTTCTCAGCTGGGGACCAGGCGTAAGAGGTCAGGCAAGGTCTGGGAGAGCGGGTGGCCTTCGGCTCTCAGTGTGTCGGGCGTGGTGGAGCCAGTGAGGCCGGCCACTGCCCACACGACTTGGAGGGGGTCTCCCTGACGTGGGGCCATCGTCCCCCTCAGACTGCTGCCTCCGTAGCCTCCTGCCCCGGGTCTCCTTCTGCCTGTTCCTGACCGGCCTCCTCATCAGAGCCTTAAGTGGGGAGGATGGATCCATCACTCTTCTGCCCAGAGCCCTGCCACTTCCCCATCTCAGAGTTCTCCCAGGGGCCTGCTGTCCCCCCGTCCCCCTGTCCCCCTCCAGCCCTGGGGCCTCGCCCCAGCCACCTCCTGGGCTTGCTCTCCACCCCCCACCCCCTCACCTCCTCAGCCGGCCACCGTGGGTCCTGCTGTCCCTTCAGTTATCTTCCTCCCCGTACCCCCTCCCCCTCCCATCAGGTGCCCTCGGAGCAAGCCTTAGCCTCAGGGAGACAGGGCTCTTGCTCGTCTCTGCCCTCGGGGCTCAGGACAGCCCGGCAGAGAGTGGGCACTTACCTGCGTCTGGAACAAGGACTGGGGTTTTCTTACTCTGCAGGTAGTAGACGGCAGAGCGCGTGGAGGCCCCGTGGTCTCCCTCCCTGCCGCACCCCTCCCCTGCTCCTGCCGTACTTGGTGAATCAGGCGTCTATTTATGCCCCGTATGTCTGTGTTATCTCCAGATTTTTGTGCTTTTCTTTGTAGAGTGAAACAGTTACAAAACATTCGAAGTTGTTCTGGAACCCTGAAGTACAATATCGTAGTTTAGTCTGTTGAAAACAGGGAGTCCTGTCAGCCTACGAGAGCGGCTGTGTCCCGCCGCCGCCGCCGATGGAGCCCCTCGGGGCGACGCACCGCTGGGACGCGGTCTCTTAGGTCGTAACTGCCGCAGAAGTAGGGGTTCCCGCCGCCCTGGGGCAGAAGTGAGAAAGTGAGTGATTCTGGGAGGTTTCAGAGAACACACCGATTCAGCCGTGGGGGCTCCAGGGGTCGAAAACCCAGAGAGAAGGTGGCCGCTGGGTGTCGGTGGAGGGCGGAGAGGAGGCAGGGGGGCGCGCTGGGACTCAGGAAGCTGCCTCCCAACTCGGGGCCTGCCCTTCAGCATCCTGCCGCGGGTTCCTCGAGTGTAGAACAGGCCCGGTCTGGGGGCGATTGCCAAGCTTTGTTCCGTTTCCAGAAGATGGCCGCGTGCGGAGTGAAATAATAAATTCTCGGGGTCACTCACTGAGCTGTTGCTCGGCGTCCGTCCCGGCACCTGTGTGCAGTCCCGTCGGAAGCAGGCGGCGCCTCGTGCCTTCCTGGCGGCTGAGACCCACCAGAGGTTGGCACGAGGCACGGAGCGTCCTGCCGCCTCCCTCTGGGCCCCGCAGCCCGCAAAAGGAGGTGGGGCGCGGGAAGGGAGACGGGGGGGCCGTCATGGGGCCCGGCTCCAGGGGACTCCAGACGGCCCCTCCGCAAACTCCTCCGTCTTGGGGGCCGAGTCGGTGTTGGTGGTCTGGAGTCGAGCGAGGACGGTGTCTCCGGTGTGAGGCTGCAGCTTGGCGGAGCTGGCCGCGGGGAAGGAGCGAGCGAGCCGCCTCCGGGGCCTTCGCAGAGTCGGGGTGTGGGGCGCTGAGCTCGGCGGGTGCGCCGCAGGCCGCAGCTCCCTGTGTGGGCAGCGCGCGTGGACCCCACTTTGCCTCTGCTGGGCCGCTGGCAGGACGCCCCGGTTCTCTGCCTCTTCCAGCACTGAGCACGTCGAGTGAGTTGGTTTTCTCGAGCAGAGAAATTCGCTCGAGGACGTGAGGTGGCTTCCCGCCGTCTGATGAGGCTGAGTCAGTCCCGGCACCGGGTTCCCCGCTGCCCACGTGCTGTCCTAACCCCATGCCGGGGCTCCTCCGTCTCCTTGTCTTCCCTTTCGGGGTTCTGCCGGGCACCTCCTTTCACGGGTTCCTGTCTGTGGAGGCAGGGCTCTGTGCCTGTCCCCGAGCTCAGCCGCGTGAGGCAGAAGGGGGTGTCCCCACGTAGAGAAGGGGCGTGTGGGCGCAGACATTGGCGCGGCGCCTCCTGGGCTTTCGGCCTGGGGTTCGTCCCCGCAGCTGCGGGTGCAGGGCTCTGTGCTCGGGCCGCAGCCGACAGAGCGGTGGCGAGAGGGGCCGTGTCCCCGAGCTGGCGACGAGGGAGATCAGTCGGTGCAGGTGCAGGCTTCGTGGTCTGGAGCGTCTTCCCTGCAGGAATCTACCCAAGCGACAGAGGGATGGCTCCGGAGCCAGTCCCCTGCGCTGGCTCCAACCGTGCGCACCGTCGTCCCCGTGTTCTCGCTGGGCGGCTTCCCAGGCTGCGTTGTTGTTGTTGATATGGTAGAACTGCTCTCATTTGGAAGTTACCGAGATGTTTAAAGGCCCTCCTGTCACGGAGTTCTGGGGGGAGACTCGGCTGCGGAGCAAGCTGGTTTGGGAGTTGAGCCGGAATCCGAACCCCGGGGCGGCATGCAGTTCCCAGGACCGAGTCACGGGACCGAGCCGCGATCATGTGGGGTCCCAGAGTTAGCCTAGATTGGACCGTCCCCGAAACCCCGTGGAAGATCAGTCCTGTCGGATTCGGGCAGCTGTCGGGCATGCTGAGACGGGGAGCTCAGTCGTGGGACCGCGGACTGTGGCTCTGGCCACGGGTGCGGTGCCTGTCACGGGGGGCGTCAGTGACCTCTCCTGCTCTCGGGCTTTCTGTGTCACGGAGCAGAGGGCTTCCCCCACGAGCACACGAACGAGTGACGTAGCTGATCGTTTTACTCTGAAGCTTTCTCTCCTTGAGTTTTCTTCCTCCGACAAAACTGAGGGGATTGGTATTTCCATAGAAACAGCAGGTATGGACAAACCAGCGGGATGCGACGCGGGGATGTGGGGGGCGGAGAGCCAATGGCCCGTGTGCGGTGCCCCTTGTCCAGCCCAGCCCCCCTAAAGCTCCCCACGTGGATCAGCCCTCCGTTTGCAGGGCAGGGTGGGAGAGGGCTCTCCGGAAGGCCTTGCTGTAGGGGAGGGAGGTGTCTTCCGTTAGGGAACCCGGACTGAGGCCGGACGTCCGCCGTGACCGAGCCCCGCCAGGGGTGCCAGAGGCGGGAGAGGGCAGGGCTGTGCGCGACGGGCGAGCACTCACCGGAGTGTCCCGCCGGCTGTGGGCGGGCGCGCTGCCGAGGGCTCTCGTGATCTGGCTGCGGGCTGGGTGCCCGGGGAGGCCCCCGCGGCAGCTCAGAGCGGGCAGAGCTGCCGTGAGAAGGGTGGGGCTGTGCTCAGCTCTCCCCGGCAGAAGAGCCCGACCTAATCAGGGTGGCAAGGAGGATGCTGTGCAGCGTCTGGTGAGGCAGGTGGCACACCGGCAGCTTGGCGTGGGGGCTCAGCCTCGCGGGCCAGGTTTGAAGAGAAACAGGATATCGGCCTAGACTCGAAGTATCTCTTCCCCAAGTTACTTATTCATTAAAAAGGGAAAACCGGTAACTCTAGAGTGGAGAAAGCCAGCAGACACCGCCTTCCCCGGGCGACGCAAGTTACCGTGCCCTGTGATCAGACCGATGGCCTCCATCTACCCCAGACTGCACTCGGGCACATCCTGTCTCTGCTATTCCTGCCCCAGATGCACAGTCACGGCGCTGTCACCAGGAGACAGCAGACAGGCCTGGCACGACACCTGACCTGTGCTCCTTGCGTGCCCAGGGGCCCACGGACAAGCTTCTGGAGGGGACGCGAGGGCAGAACGTGGCGCGGCTTCTGGATGGGGTCCTGGCGCCGAGAGGGGTCTCAGTAGGAAAACTGGGGGCTGCGCATACAGCTTGTGCTTGAGTCAATTTCCTAATTCTGTGATTTATCAGCGATGCTGTAGGATGTAAACATAGGAGAGTGGGGCTCTCGACCGACTTTCCTGTAAGTCTTTCATTTCAGAGTAGGAAGCCGAAGAAGAAAACCGTGATGGAGTGTGACGGGACACCGCGGAGCTCAGGGTGAGGACGGGGTCCTCCCATCCATCCCCGCTGGCCTCCACGGTTCAGAGTCGTGTTGGCTGAGAAATCCCCTCCTGCCTTCTTACTGGGAGTTCTGGGCCCTCGTTCCCCGCTGGAGCATTCTGGAGCTGTGGGGTGGGGGCCTTGTGGCCCTCCCGGGGACCTCTCGCACGACTATGGGTGTTCTCCTAGGTTGTCCTTGGTCTTTTGGTTTTATTACCTTTTTTTCCCAAAGAGAGATTTTAAATGTTTATGTATTAGACTCTATTGGACTTTTCCTTTATCACTTGGGTTTTCAGTCCTGAGAACATTTTCCTACCTCAGGAGTCTTTCCTCTTTCATTTTTTCTAGCAGTTTTATAATCTGTTCTCCACACTTAGCTCATTATCTGTGTGAAATTTGCTTTTATGCAGTTTGAAGTGAGAGCTGATACTTCTCCAGTTGGGTAGCGGTGGCCCGTCGGTCACCCAGCGGTCCGCCCTGTGCTGGGGGATGAGAACTGCCGCCGTTGCCATACGGAGGGCAGTTTCCGACCACTGGTTCCTGCCACGCAGAAAGGCGCGTCTTGTCACTGCGTCTCGTGTCTTCTGGGTAGAGGGTCAAATCGTGTAGACAGTGCTGTTTCCTGCTCGTCTTCATACTTGCCCTCGTCGGCCGGCTGGGCGTCCGGTGCCAGCGCGCACGGTGGCCGTGGTCGGAGGCCCCCCTTGCTCTGACTCCGCGCCCGGGCCTCAGGCTTCACCGCCGGGCACGGGACGGACCCGCTGTCCAGCGAGGCAGTCGCTCCCTTCCTGCTTTGCTGAGAGGCTCTTGGGAGACCAGCGGTGGAATCTCCTGTGCTTTTCCTGCATCTGTCGGGACGGTGTATGGTTAGTCCTCTCCGATCTGCTAATACAGTAATTTTATTAACGGATTTCCTGATGGTCTACATTTTTCCTTCTTTACTTTCAACATACTGGAAGTTAAATTTGCTATGTATCTTGGCACCTTTTCCTTTTTCAAAATAAGCCCTTACCCTCTCCCCTAACCGTGCCCACCCCCCCCAGCATTTTACTTCTGTGGAGCACAGTTTACAGCCCATAAGGTGTGTAGCTCTGGGCGGGCAAGTCCTTAACGGCTGGTGTGTTTGGAGGGACGGGGTTGTGAAGGGCCCTGATGGGTAGCATTTGCCAATTTCTGTGGCATATTTTCAAGCTATCAGTGAGCCGTCAGCTGGTCCATTCCAGAAAGTCCTCTCCCCTGAGCCGGTAGGAGCCGGTGGGTAGCCTGGTGACTGTCTCTGACGCCCACCCATGCCCATCCAGGTCAGCTCTCCTGCCTCCCTGGGGAAGCCACTGGTCTGATCTTGGTCCCCCTGCTGTCCTTGCTCCTCCTTGTTTCCACTCTGTGCACATACAGCTCTGCAGCATGGTCTCCTCACCAAGAGCCAGCAAGGTGCAGGGCTCCTGGTGACTTCTGTCGGAAACCCAAGCATCTGGCCGCCATCACTGCCTCGGTAGCAGCTGCCCTTGTTGGAGAGACGAGGGAGGGTCCACAGTAGGAAGTGTCCTGTTGTCCTGTAGCCCGAGGGCTAGCTAGCATCTTGAACTCCATCACCGTGCGATCATGTGATTCGTGCTTCTTGAGCTCCTACTTAGTGCGTCCAGCACTTGGGACGCCAGAGGCGTAGCAGGGAACAGTCACCTGGCGCAGGTTCTGGTAGCACTAGGATGCCTGGCCCGCATTCTCCTACTTAGACGGCAGCTGTCCTCGTCCCGGGTGTTAGATCAACCTTCAGTTAATCCAGTTTCTCCCGCTGCGTAATTTCAAAATTCCCTGCTTCAGTATTCTCTGATGTCCACTTCTACTCCTTCTGTAATTATCTCTGCTTTTACTAAATTCTGGAGCTGAGAGGACGGAAGAGTCAGATCTGGTGGTTCTACATTAGGAAAGGTTGGTGTTCTCAAGGGTTGTGACGGTAAGTAACTCAGTGAAGTGACCCTCTGGTTGGAGCCGTGCATGAGCTCATCGCCAGCATTGTCTTCTGTGGCCCTCTGGGTACCCGCGGCCGGCTCCCTCTGGGCAGGGTCTCCGCCTCCCGAGGCACCAGGGCATGTGGGGCGCTGCGCTTTGGGCCGTGCTTCGGGAGGCGGCGGCTCTGAAGGACAGGCTCGGCCCCCGGGCCCCGTGTGGCATCGTTGCGTGTTTGCTCCCCACTCTGTGGCCAGGTGGGTGCAGGAGGTCAGGATGCGGCCCCCGTTCTCCGGGCTTCAGCCCACGGAGCCTGCTGGGTTTGCCTGGGGGGAGATCTAGAGGGTCCCAGTGAGTTGAGCTGTTGGGGCGGATGGGGAGGCTGGCTGCAGGCCAGGGGGCCTCAGAAATCCATTCTCCCATTTTAATAAGATAAAATAGTTCTGTTTTACTTATTCAGACAATTTAAAAGCTGGTAAAGACCAACTTCCCTCATTCCTTGGTGGGGGGGTATTGAGAAACAGTGTGAAAAGTGCAATCTGGGTGGGTCTTGGCTCCTGGCAGGATCCCCGCCCCCCCCATGCCGCCCCCCGAGCATCCTGTCGGTGGAGAAGAACCTTAGACCTGCTGGGCCCGTTGGTGTAGAAGGTGTTGCCTGGCCCAGCTGAGACCCAAACCGCATTCCCTTTCCTTGCCCTGGTCTTGCAGGACACCCCTCCTGACCAGCCAGGGTGTCTGTCGAGGAAGGGGACATCCCCGAAGCCCGTCCTTTGCTTATCAGCTGACGCTGGCCTCTTGGCCGTGACCGAGTCAGCTGGCCCACCGGCCCCCGCAGTCTTCTGCTGTATTGTAACCGGCTGCCAAGGGGCATTGGACAGATGGACATCAAGGAAAAGCATTTTTGTGGAAGTAAATATTACCTTTCTTTCCAGTATAGTTGCACCTTGGAATTTGACCTTTGAAAATAGTAATTATGGGGACTAGGGCCTTAGTACGATGGCTGAACCAGCGTAGATAGCCTTGAATTCTTGGAATCAGAATTCGAGAGCCCTCATCAAAAGTAATTTCTCCATTGTTGTATACATGTTGAATTTTAAAAATGGGTACATCTTCCTCATCTGTAAACTTATAAGCCAGAATGACACCCCGATAATAGTGTCACATATCTTCCTGTAAGTATTAATCATCAAATTAGGAATTGTACAAAAAAGTAGCCAGTGAGGTGGAGGAAATCAGTGAAGCCTTGGGTAGCTTAAATCTAACTTTACCTGAATAATTACTTTAAAAATTGTTTGAATAGAGCCTCTCACAAGCTGATACAATGTAAGTAATAATTCATCTTCGTACATTTTTGCATTTTTTACTTCTCTTTCTTGAAGGTAGATCTTAGGTCCTGGGGGTGTCAGAACTAGATCATGTCTAGGTTTCATTTTTTTCTTTCTTTTTTCCTTCCTTTCTTTTTTTTTTTAATAAAGATTTTATTTATTTATTTGGGAGAGTGAGAGAGAGCACAAGCAGGGGGAGAAGGAGGTAGAGGGAGAAGCAGACTCCCCGTGTGGAGGGAGCCCGTCATGGGACTCCATTCCAGGACCCCGAGACCATGACCTGAGCTGCCCAGGCGCCCCTTCGTGTTTAGTTTTCTAAAGGCAAGGAAATCTTTATCTTGTTTTCAGAGCCAACAGAGTAATCTGTTACTAGGCTATTGAAATCTTTTGATGAGTCTCATATGAGCCTTGCTGCCCCCGCTCCATATTTACACAGTAAACAGTGAGGACCAGGTATTTATCTCTTATCTCTTATCTTATCTCTTCTCTGAGATAAGCAGGGGCTCTGGAGGAAGGAAGCAGCTGGGCCCCTGCCACGCAGTGGGGGCCACACAGCCACCTTCATGCCGCTCAGGCCACAGAGGAGCCTGGGGTGACCGTAGCTGGGGCGCTGGCGTGCTGTGCTGGGCTGCTCCAGGCCCCGGGGAGGAGCGTGTCGCTGGGCACTCCAGGCCAGGTGCACCAGCCGTGGCTACCTGCTTACGTTCCCCTTGGCGGGCCTCCCTGGCCATCGGCAGAGAGAAGCGGGCATTCTGTGGGTGCGTAGCCCTCAGAGCCTCACCGCTGCTGTTCTGACCCGGGGGAGTCACATTTTATTCTCTGGTTCTGGAACTAGCCCTGTGTGGGGAGGGTCGGAGTGGTTGGGATCTCTCACCGTGTGTCCACAGTGGAGTCTGAGAAGACCTGCCTGTCTCCTGGCCTGGCCGCAGCCTCCTTCACCGTGTCTTCTCTTGGGAAGAGGCCGTTGTGCGTGGGGCCTGGAGGAGGCCTGGTGGCAGCCTCTGCGGGGTGTGCTGGCTGGCTCAGCTGCAGCCCCAGGAGTCTCTGTCAGGGTCACGGGGTCCTAGAGGTGGACACTGCCAGTCAAGGCCTCCTGGGATTTTCTTTCTTTCTTTTTTTTTTTTTTTAAGTAGGCCACATGGCCAGCGTGGAGCCCAATGCAGGGCTCAGACTCACGGCCCTGAGATCAAGATCTGAGCTGAGATCGAGTCACAGCCTCAACCGAGGGAGCCGGTGGGGTGGGGGGCGCCTTCTGGATTGCTAAAGGACAGGCCAGAATCAATTATTCTCGTCCTCCTGGCTGTACCTCGGGCCGCGGATCTCGCATCTGCCCCGAGAAGCACCGTAGTTTCGCTTCCCGCCGTGCACAGCCATCACAGTCACAGGCCAGTCGCGGAGACGGTGTTAGATAAAATCGTGCTCAACAACGGGCTTTATTTTTGGTGCTTCACTTCTGCCCGTGAACGGTGCGTCCTCGCTGCTCCTGACCCATCTGGTTAGCGTGTGGCTGTGTGTGATCGCGGCCGCTGGATTCCCAGACCCGGGACCGGCGGTTTCTCGGGCTGGTGACGCTGTGTTTGCCGGTGGAGGCTCTTTAGAGAAATAGAATTTATTCTCTAAATAGCTCTTACAGCTCCCCGAGGAGCTGGATTCGGAGCGGTCCTGACTTCCCGTCCGGGCAGAGCTTCTCGGGTGCGGCGAGCCCGTTTCGCACCCGGTGCTAGTTTGTTGTCTGAAGTTTCCTTTACATGGGGGAATCCCGAAGTAAAATTTTGGGACGTTTTTGTTAATTCTGCAGGGTGTTTTGAGCTGTGGGTTTGGTGAAAGTGTATTTCTCAGGTTTTGCTGCTGGTGCGGTTCTACGCGGGACACGTTCTCTGTGCGCAGAGAGGCAGCACCGAGGGCCTGTGTCCGCCTGGGTCTCGGCTCCACACCCCTGGGCTCTCTGCACCCCTGTGTCCACGTGAACCCCTGGAGCCCTCAGGACCTCATCCTGGTGGGCTCTCCGTTCACACGGCTCTTCTCACCTCCTCCCAGCCGGTGTTTTCTGAGTGCCCCTCGCGGGGGGGCTCTGTGACTGGCCCCCAGCAAACCAGGCCGGCAGATGTCTGCTCGTGCGGACTGCATGTCTCCAGCTGTCCACGCACAGAGGTGAGGTCATCCGAGAACAGACTGAGCGGGGGCCTCGGTGTGGCGGATGGCAGTCCCTTGGTGTTCATGCTGGGGCCTCCCGGCTTATGCCTGTCCCCACTCTCATGACCTTCCTGACTGTCCTTGGCTTTTGGCCTCTCTGTCCCTCTGAAATGGCTCTTCTGAGTCACTGGTGACCTGTGTTTGTCAAGGTCAGCAGCCACTGTCCTGTCTTGTTAGGCCCTCAGCCGTGTCTGATAGGGCTGCCTGAGCTGCCCGACTCCCCAGCCCCTGCCTGCCCTTGGCCCAAGCGCCACGCTCCCCCCCTACCCTGGGCGCTGCTGCCTCCCTAGCCTGCTTGCCGTGCCCTCCACTCCAGAAGTGGCACAGTGCACCTCCCCCGCTGTCCCTGTCCCTCCCACGGGGGCCTGTGCTCATTCTTGTTCCTTTCTCCCCACCTTGCTCACTGTCCAGCTCCTCTGGTCTGCCTCTGTCTCCCCTCGCTGGCTCTCCTGGGCCCAGACTTGCTCCCGTGCAGTGCACCGTCACGGGGTCACAGTGCTCATCCTTCCAAGGGCACGTCCCAGCAGCTGACCCCTGCTGGACCCCTTCCAGTACTTCCTCTCACCACGGGGAAAGTAAGTTCCCTCAGGAAAAGGTTGACAGGCCTTGCGTCTTACTGGCTTCCCTCCATTTTCCCTGTTTGTGGATCTGCACCAGTGGGGCAGCCCACCCTGGGTCCGAAGTGTCTGCTGTGCCTTCTTTCAGGGGTGTGGATTAGGCTGCCGCCCGCCCGCCGTCCAGCCTTCGGCTCCCGGGCTGTGTCCTTGGCGAGGCTGTTCCTCTGCCCTCGCCTGAGCTGTTCCCGTCCACATCTCGCTGCTGGCTGGCGCGTGGCCTCCCTCGGGAGCTGCTGGTCACTGCTGCGGGTCCAGGTCTGTAGCAGGCCGGGTCGTGGTCCCTGTGCCCAGGCAGCGTCCTTGGCCTGCATGTGGGTCCGGTTGACTTGGCAGCAGGGAGCAGAACCTGGCTGGTGTGGCTTTCGGCTCCCGGGCCCCTCGTTCCGAGAAATGCGCAGTCTGGGGCCGGAATGGCGCTTTCTGGGCCTTTGCGTCTCCGGTCTGCTGTTTCGTCCTCGTGCTTGGCGGTGACTTCTCACGGCAGCCTGATGTTCCAGCAGGAAGGAGGGGAAGCAGGAAGGGGCAGTGTCTCAGGAAGGCCTTTCAGGAAGCCCCCGGTCTCCATCTCGTAGTCCGGAGGAGTGCCGCGTGCCGCCCCTGGTCACTAGGGTCTGGGGCAGCGTCTGTGCGTAACAAGATCAGGCTCCGTGAGGACAGGGTAAGAGCGACAGTGGGCAGTGCCCCCACAGCCCTGTCCGCGGGGGTCCTAGTGCCAGTCAGAGGCTTTCGGTGCTGCTGAGGTTCTGTACTTAGCGCCGTTGGTAGCGTCTCAAGTTCTGGACCAGTTGGGAGAGTCCCCCACCCACAGACAGGTGAGTGGGGAGTCGATGTGGGCTCTGTTGTCCCAGAACTGATTGGGGAATGGGGCTGTCTGTGGCCAAGTGGGCATGTTAGTCTTTTACTCTGAACTGGACGGGCTGACCTACCTGGTGATGAGAATGGTGGGGACAGGTGCGGGGCGCCCTGGACTGCGACAGGCTCCTTCTGTGCAGTGACCTGAGTACATGGTCGCTGTGGGTGGGCCCAGCCCAGGTCCCCGGGAGGAGAGAGGGGCCCTTGCCCAGCTCTGCGGGTCCTGCCCGGTAGCCACGCCTCCCTCCGTGGGGAGGGGCCAGCCGGGTTCTCCCCAAGCACCCAAATGTGGGCCCGCGTGGCCCCTAACATGGCTTTTGCTGTGTCCATGGAAGAAGTCTGGGGGAAGTGCCGTCTGGGGCTGGGCTCCCGCCTGGCCGTGTGCCCCAGGGATGGCTGCCACAGCCTGGTGCTCGCACAGCCTCCCAGGAGGCAGGGAAGGGGCAGGCCCCCCTCCAGAAGAGCTTGTGTCTTCACCCACTTCTTTGCAGCCTCCTGGGATGGTGTCTGAGGTCGCCCCGACTGCACAGCAACCCCAGCCACGGGCATATCCAGAACAGCTCCTGAGAGCGGAGGGGAGCCGGGGGAGCCCGTCTGGGGTTTGGGAGGGACCTTCCCCACGGCTGAAGCATCCCCACCCAGCTTCCTCTCCAAGTTCAGCTGCACCCCATGGTTTCTGCAGGGATTAAATGAGGGCATGGATTGGCCTCTAAGGCAGTGCCTGCAAGTCAGGGAGGACGGGGGCTGGGCCCTTTCAGGCCCTCACAGGTTCTTTCCCATGTGAGCTGGTCACAATGCCGCCTCTTTGTTAATTGAGAGCAGGAGAGCTAAGGTAGGCAGATGTGGCCGGAGAGGGGCGGGTGGGCCAGCTGCAGGACAGCAAGTCTGACGCTGAGCCAGCAGTGGCCCTGGGCGGAGGTGCGGGGGTCCAAGGGTGAGCTCAGAGCTGTGGTTTGGAAGGTTCTCCAGGCTGCTGGCAGGAGAGCGGGGGTGGGGAGGCCGCCGTCCAGGCGGAGGTGATGAAGGGTTCGGGCAGGCAGAGGCTTGAGGCGCATTGCCCGGGTTTCGGCGAGTGCACCGGCGTGAAGGCGGGGCCGTTTTGGGACAGAGCTCGTGGGGAGCCCTGGCGTGGACATGCAGGCCGTGGGCCAGGGCCCCTTGCTTTTGCTTTTCCATCTGCCGCTCCCTGTGGGCTTTGGGCCCCAGGCAGTGCATCGCTCCTCCCTCCCCAGGCTGCTGGTCACAGGCACTTCCGAGCATCCGGAACCCACCCCTTACCTGCCTTCATTCCTTCCCTCTCCTCACAGGGAGCATCACCAGCTGCCCGCAGCTGTGGGAGCCTGGCAGCTCTTCCTCGCGGTCCCCTCCAGTCCCCCCGCACATTCTGTGCTGCTGTCCCGTTTCTCCTCTGCCCAGGAGGCCCGCTTCTCCATGTCCCCCTTGGCCCAGTGGCCCAGAGGCTACCACCCTCTCTCCTTTGCCCCAGTAGAAGCCTCCTGACTGGGCCCTGAACCTTCCCTCCTGCTCTCAGCGCTCTCCGTGTGCCGCCGGAGCTCCCCGTCTTCCTCTGTGCTTACATCCCCGAGTGACTGAGCCTTGGGGCTTCGGCAAAAACCGTAACTTACTCCTTACCCACCAGCGCCTGGCTTGACCCAGCTCCCATCTGCCCCCAGCCTCCCAGACTGCTCTCCCTCGGGTGCTTGGGCCCCTGGCCCCCTCCCCCGACTGCTCTGTCTGTCTTGGTCCAGCTCCTTGCCTCTTCAGCGTCTTTTTTTTTTTTAAGATTTTATTTGTCAGAGAGATCACAGGCAGGCAGAGAGGCAGGCAGAGAGAGAGGGGGCAGCAGGTTCCCGCTGAGCAGAGAGCCCGATGCGGGGCTCGATCCCAGGACCGTGGGACCATGACCTGAGCTGAAGGCAGCGGCTTAACCCACTGAGCCACCCAGGCGCCCCAACTCTTCAGCTTCTTCAGTTTCTTGTAGGGCTTGCTTGTCCCTCGTGTCTTTCCCTGTGTTGCTTTCCCTCCATCAGATGGTGGCGGCCACCTCGGCGACGGTCCTGGCCTGTCTGTGGAGCTGTCCTTTCATCTTCAGCTGGGAGGGAGCAGAGAAAAGTCCTTATTTGCCTGGTCTCTGGAAGCAGCCTGTTGGGGTTCAGCCATCCCAGTCCTACCTTTCGCTGTGTGACCTTGACATGTTATTTGACCTCTGGGGCCTTGTTCTCCCACTCTGCAAACTGGGGACACTGAGACCCCCCACCTCATGACTGCGAGGATGGGATGCTTGTGCGAACCACTGGTGACCGTGTCTGTGGATCTCGGGGGCTGGTTGTGCCCTGCACCCGGTACCTGGCCTCGCTTCCCAAGGACGGCAGGTGTGCGGGAAGTCAGGAGCTGGGCACCTGATCCTCGAGCCCTGCTGCCTCTGCCCTGGAAACAGAGACACGGCCAGGTGATTCTTGGTGTTTCAGGCCAGACTGGGCACCTTCCCTATGGAGCACAAATGCTTGATCCCCAATATGGGGACATAGATTCCCCCAAGAAAGCATGCACCTGAGTTGTTTTATCAGTAGGCAGGTAGAGCTGGAAGGGGAGGTAACATCTGACGGATGCTGGGGATCAGAATGAACCCTCGGATCATCTGACAAGAATTTCCACGTCTTCCCTTAGGGGTTGTTAATTCAGCACTGCTGTGAGAGAAGGGGTAGGACTGGTGACCAAGAACGTGTACTTTGCTGTGGAAGAGCAGCCTTTCCATTAGTATGTCAAAGAAAGCTGTAATTGGCCATCCTTTAATGCACAGAGTAAAACCTGCAAAATTGGGATTTTTCTTTATGTTGCTCCTTTAGCCTTTAAGAAAATAATTTGCGTTTGTGTTCAGTGCAAGTCAGTACTGGATCACATCATAGAATTCGAAGCCAAGTTACTAACACAACCCGCGCTCCAGGACGCGCACAGTGCATCACACGTGCTCTTGCTCTGCAGCTGAACCTGCCGTTTCTGGAATGCTCTCTGAGGCTGCTGTGTCTTTGGTTCTAGGGCCCCAGTGTCTGCTCAGTAATGGAGCAGGGACTCTGAGAGGGGCTGTGTGCGTGTGTGTGAGTGTTGATGGTTGGATAGACTAACCTCCACAAGGTACCTAGGCTTTGTCGTAGATACGGTCTAAAAATAAAGAGTTCAAGTGTGAGTTTATAAAGATAAAAATATGTATTAAAAAAAAGTGTGGCTATAACTCAGGTGAACATAATGTAATTCCAGACCTCACGTTCAAGATTTAAACGCTAAGTATTAAGTCACCTTTAAACGTACTCTGCACACGCAGAAGTAAACAGCGTGTGAAGATGCGCGGCTGTGCACTACTCCTAGGAGTTCGGCTGACAGCAGTCCCGGGTCGGGTATGAAGGGCAGAGTGCACCGGCCTGCTCCCATCCAGCTGCCCTCGCCACTGTCCCCGAGTCAGATGCGGCCGTGGCTCCCCAGACAGCTGCCCGCTTCCCCGGGGGGCCCTGGGCCTGACCACTCCCCGTCACCCCCGATCCCCAGAAACACCTGCCATGCCACCCACCTTGTGACTTTATAAATTTAATGAACCCAAGTAAAGGTAAACTATTTTTTAATTCTCACGGTAGAGCTGCAAGTGCCCCAAGTTCCCAAGCCCCATCTTGAACCCAGTAGGATGTCACCAGCTCCTCCCAGTCTGTTCCTGCAGTCATAGGAGGTGTGACCTTTGTATCCACATGCTGCAAACCAGTCATGGTCGGATTCTGTTTTCTGGATCCATTTCTATATCGAAGTCAAGGAGTGGAGGCCGGTGAGCCCTGGAGCTCTGTGTCCACACTGGGCAGTGCTGGCCACGCCGACCGGGGGGTTACCCCAGCACCAGCCACAGGGCGAGCGGGATGAGTGGGGCCCGCAGGGAGAGCGGGCCCGGCTCAGGGCGTGGGGTGCGGGCTGCCGCCTTGAACTCAAAGCCCGGCAGGGGCTGGCCTGCTGACGAGTTGCCGTCCAGGGTCAGGGCTGGGGCCGGGGCTGGGGCCGGGGAGGGCGCCGTCTCCGTGGGCTCCATGCGGCTGTGCGGGGACAGGAGCAGCGCCACTAGCAGCAGCAGCAGCGCGGGCTGGGTCGCCATGCCCCAGCGCTCAGGGCGTGTCCCCTAGTCAGTGCCCGCAGTAGTGGCTGCCGCTCAGCAAGTCTCCGCGCAGTCCTCTCAGGGTCCTGTCCCGTGAGGTCTGGTCGGCTGGCGGCGGTTAACGGTCAGCGCCCGGGATCCCACCTCGCGCGATCCCGCACTCCCGCGCGCCCTGAGCCTGCTGAGTGCGCACCGCCGCGCGGCGCCCGGGCCCCCTCCGCGCGGTGCCCCCGGCGCCCCCGGCCCCCTCCGCGCG
>ML093248.1:46357-91069 GCA_003697995.1 Taxidea taxus jeffersonii | reverse complement strand
CGCGGTGCCCCCGGCGCCCCCGGCCCCCTCCGCGCGGTGCCCCCGGCAGGCCCGCGGCATGTTACCTCTGCAAATCCGTGTTCCCGGAACTTTGGGAACTTTGGGAAGCGCACCTCCTGCAGTGTGCACACAGCTTTTGTGTTCCAAACCTTGAGATTATGGTATCCTTTTCTTAAATGTGCCCGTGATGTAGAGAAAACATTCTTTTGTTAGCGCCTCTCCGGAGTTTTACTCGTGTCCTTTTGCTTCCGGGACTGCACTCTGCAAGGGTTAACTTACTTCTCTGTAAACCGGGACTCTGGCTTTTGGAAATTATGAGGAGCGCGGCCGTCTGCGGAGTTGCAGAATTTTCTCCCCGGGCAGAGCTCTTGTGAAAATTTCCAAGTACTGTACACTCAATATATAGACATTTGGATTTTTTAATTTGACTTACTTATTTATTTTATCTTTTTTAGTAACTCTCCACCCAGTGTGGGGCTCAAACTCATGACCCCAGGATCAAGACTCACTTGCTGTACCGGCTGAGCCAGCCAGGTGCGCCCAGACATCCGAACGTTTTGAAGGCCCCGTAGGAACCTCAGTCCGTGCTGTTAGGCGGGAGAGAGCCCCTGCGGGAGAGGGCTCGCAGCAGTCTGTGCGTTGCAGGACCTAGTTTATTTACTTCTGAGCAGGGGGAGCATGCTTTGTGCTTGTTTCTCTGCTGCCGCATTGTTGGTGTGTCTTCCTTACTGGGATTGGGTGGCTATGTGCAGTCCTCACATGGGTTTAAAATAATTCTGCATGTTTTTGAATTACAAAAGTATGTGTGTCTTTGGAAATAAGTGTGCAAGGACTTCAAAATGAGAGGGTGGTGGGGGTCCTCCCCCACGACCACGCCCAGTCGCTGCAGGTAGCCCCTTCCGTAGGACCACCCGGTCAGTAGCCCGGGGAAGTGCGCTTCCTTAGAACACATGTGGTGCTGTATCTGAGGTCGGAAGGGGGATTCGGGGTCAGGTAAACCAGCTTCTTCCATAAGTGTATTTTTAAATGTGTCACTGTATGCTTCGTGGAAGAGCATAAAAGAAATAAAGAGCAAGGGCTCCTTCCCAGGGCCCGGCAGGACCTGCCCCGGGGGGCCTGGAGCACCAGGCAGAGCCAGAAAGGAAGGAGCCCCCACCCTGCTGGGCGTGTCAGAGGGACAGGAGCCACCTGAAGGGGCTCCCGGTGGCCAGAGCTGGGCCAGTGCCCGCAACGGAGTGGAGTGGTGCTGGCTCACAGCCCGCGCCGTTCGTGACTACCCACGAGTGCGCGCGGACCTCGGTCAGCGGAGAACCGAAGGAGAACCCGCCAGCGTCTGCACAGCCGCTCTGTCCTCGGGGAGCGGAGCGTGCCTCCCCACTCCTTAGGTGTGGGCTGTGCCCCAGGGGCGGTGCAGGCAAGGGACGGAGCCTCGCGGGGTGGGGACACCCGGCAGACCCACCTCCGCCGGGGCCCACGGCCCACGTGAGCAGTGACAGGTCGTGCTGAGGCAGGCACCCGGGCCGGATGGGAGGGGACGGACACTTCCCCTCTGCGGTCTTCCGCCCAGCAGCCCCTGACCCCGGTCCACACGTGAGGAACCACCATGCGAACCCCAGCGAGGGGCATCTCCCCAAATGCCCGACTGGGCCTCCGCCCACCGCTCGGGGTCCTCGGAGGAACGGTCACAGCCAAGAGGAGACGGAAAGGGACGTGATCGATGTCACGTGGTGTCCTGGACGGGATCCTGGGACAGAACAGGACATCGGGGGACTGAGGAAATCTGAACGCTTAGTTAACAATAACGTGTTAGTATTGGCTTGTTCATTGTAACAAATGTGCCGCAACGACGTGAGATAAAGGGGAAACTCAGTGTATGTGGGAAACCTCTTTACCGTCATCTCACTTGTTCTTTAAATCTAAGATGGTTTTAAAAAATAAAGTCTATTTTAAAAAAGTAACGGTTTTTAAAAATCTAATAATTTCTCAGACGCTCCTTTTGTGTTCTCATCCTCTGCCCTAAGTCCCATTGACTTTTGTGTTAATTGCTCCCGGGTTTCCTTTGTGGATTTATCACTTTCGTTATTCTGAGCAGCATATCCGTTGGTTTTGCTAGCCCAGACTCCCCTAAACAGGAAATGGTTCTATGACCAGTGGGGCCCTGGGCGGGGCTGGGGTCTCAGTGACTGTGTGTGGCCGGGGCTTTGCTTGCGGAGGTCCCTCCTGGCTGGTGTCCGCACACGCTTTACATCTCTCCGGAGTGCGATCTTTTAGCTGGAGTCACTGGGCCAGCTGCCTCCTTGTCCCCCGGCTTCTCTCTTGCCCATCCCCTGTCCCAGGAGGCTGTGGATGGCCTTGGGCTTCTTGGTGAGCTGGCTGAGAGGAAGTCGTGTTGGGTTGTATGTAGCTTGGGTTTATCGGGATACACGCACGTGGGTGTGGTCGCTTCCAAGGTTGTAGCCTTGGATCCTGTAGTCATCCCACGTGGGGGGTGGATGGGTGTAAAGGTGTAAGGCCAGATGGGAGGATGAGAGGGGCCATTGCCCACCGCAGCCATTTACTTTGGGACCCCTGGGGGAGAGTTAGACTCCAGAAAGGAGACGGAAGATCCGGGCAGGGCCTGGCTCCGACTGCTGTTGGGAGACGGACGGGTTTGAGGGTGGGGGGGTGGACCACGAAAGGAGGTGTTCTCAAGGAGTTTTGAGATGAAGCTCTTGTCCAGCTGGCTGGCGGTCAACTCCAGCAAAGTTGAGATGGTCTGCTTGGCCCAGTGGACAGACACAGTGTTGCAGGGGACCCAGAGGGGCTTGAGGCAGAGGAAGTGTCTGGAGTGGCGAGTGGGGATTTTGAGAGCAGGGCCCCTGCCTTGTAGTGGCGGGCAGCCGTGGGGTTGGAAGTGCCACGTCCTGGCCTGGTGAGTGCCCGTCAGCCAGCCTGGGGGTCCTGGCCCAGCACGCTGCCCCGTACTTACCCTGCAAGTCCCCTTGAGGGGACAGCTGGCTGCAAGGGGTCATGGTTTTTATGACATTCATGCAAAGCTGGCATTTTTCTTGAGGGGAAATAGTCCCGGATGAAGCCTGCGCCTCTGAGTGTTGAGCTGCATCCAGGGCTGGCGTGGAGACAAAGCGAGGTGACGGTGCTGGGTTCACTCCTGAAGTGATTTTGTTGTGTTTTCGGGGCATTTTTGATCCCTTGCTTTTTTGATATTTGACTTTGTCACTTGTGATTTTTTAGAGATCTGGTTTTATTTTGGCCTTTTAAGTATGAAAAAGGGGATAGATGGCATGGTTTCTCCATTTTCTTCAGATGCCCCCTCGCAGCTCACTGGTTCTCAGGTCACAATTAACTGAAAGTTGTGTTTTTTTTTAAGATTTTATTTATTTATTTGACAGAAAGAGACACAGTGAGAGGGAACACAGGTAGGGGGAGGGGGAGAGGGATGAGCGGACTCCCCGTGGAGTGGGGAGCCTGATATGGGACTCGATTCCAGGACCCTGGGATCATGACCTGAGCTGAAGGCAGAGGTTTAATGACGGAGCCCCCCGGGTGCCCCAGCTGAAAGTATTTTGAATGAGACCAGCCCGAAGAGTTAGGCGTAAGGAGCCCTGGCGTCGTCTGAGCCGCGTGCAGATAAAGCACGCTAACAGTGTTGTTCCCGTGCTTGCTTACAGACTTAACTTGGCGTGCGTGTGCACACGTGCACCGGAGGCGTGTTTCCGGAACTGGGCTCTCCGAGCAGGCGTATGGTGCCGTGGGAAGGTGCGGGACCTGAAGTCCTGGCTCGCCTGTCTGCTGAGTACCAAGAAGCCCACCACGTCCAGGCTTTTGAACTTGGGTGAGTTTCTGCACAGCGCGCCCGTGTGCAGGTGCTCCGGCTGAGATCGGCCGTTTTGCTGGTTTCTCTGGTTTCCTCGTGGTCATGGGTCTTTGTTCTGTGAAACAACTGCGGACGAAGGGGATCCAGCCTGGAGGTCCTTTTGTGAGAAAAAAGCTGCCTTGGTGTCGTTTCATGTTTTAGGATTCTTTGCTTCTTGAGTTGTCGACGAAGTTGTTCTGTTACCAGTAGGATTCACAGCTCTCCGTGCTGTTTGCTGCTCTTTCTCTCTCTTCCGCGGTGGCATTGCCTCGTCCTTATTGCAGCTGTGTAATGACAGTGGCCTCACCAGATTCCTTGTTTGTCGGTTGGTTTCTTTAATAGTTCCCTTTCTTCATTTGGCTATGATGGCTGCTGATTTTAAAGCACTTTTATGATGTTTAACCAAGCTCCTGTGTGCAGTGTGGCTTGTGGCCACGTCCGCTGTTGCAGCCTAGACGAGTACGGTGGGTACAAACAGTCTGTCAGTAGCTCATCGCTCTCAATGTGTTCACGATCGTTTCTCCAGAACCATTCTAACCGTGCGGGCCAGAGACAGGTGTGCGTAGACATGCGTACCCTGGATGGAGTTTCCCAGATGTGAGTCTCCGTGGTAAAGAACCAGAGGAAGGTACAAGCCTTCAGTGTTTTTGCTGTCACGCTTTTCTCTTATTCTCCTAAAAATGAGTGAGTTAGGAATTAGTCAAAATTACAAATTAATAAAAAATGAATTTTCCCAGCAATGTAAGAAAAGTTTAGCATGTTTTCGTTATACAAAGCCTGTTTAGTGCTGTCTGAAGTCTGTTAGGGTTCTTCTGATGGAAGGCACTCCAAGCCGGGGCTGAGCAGGGGGAAGGCGTCCCTTGAGAGTGAGCGGTCATGGCGGAGATGCAGTAGGTGCGCCAGGGGATTGCTGGAATCCTGAAGTAATGAGATAGGAGTCGGATGTGAGTTTCCTATTTATTTCAAGTTTTAATAAAAATCTAACATTTAGAAATCTAAAAATCTTTTTTGGGACCCACGAATGTCAGGCATTCAGTTTGTTTTAGATGGAAGTTCTCCTTTTCTCTAAGAAAAAGTCTTATCCAAGTTTAAACGTGAGCCAGAGGCTGAAGAAGATGTTGAAGATGACGGCGACAGAGTAAACTTTGGTGCTAATCTGTTGTCCTTGCAGCAGAGGAGGGCTGGGCACCAGGGCCCCTGGGACAGCAGAAGCACAAGTTGCACGAAACACGGATGTGCTGTTTCATTAACTATTGTAAGGGGGATCCAAGTGTTGTTACCAGCCAGGGTGAGGACGGGACGAGGGAAAACACAGGCATGGAGTTTGGAGTAGAATAGGTAGAACCCGGGGCACCTGGGCAGCTCAGCACGTTGGGCCTCTGCCTTCGGCTCAGGTCATGGTCTCGGGGTCCTGGGATCGAGCCCCACATCCGGCTCTCTGCTCAGTGGAGAGCCTGCTTCTCCCTCTCTCTGCCTGCCTCTCTGCCTACCTGTGATCTCTATCTGTCAAATAAATAAAATCTTAAAAAAAAAAAAGCATAGGTAAAATGATGTGTTTGCAGGATGCCCAGGAAGCCCCTCTGTGATGGGATGCTGCCTCATAAAAAACCGAAGTGATAAAAATTTGCCAAGACAGCAGGAATAAACACGTAACATGCAAACATCCTTAGTCACTGAGTCTTCACAGCGGATACCCTAGAGGAGGCCCCACATTCGCAGTAGCTACGAAAAGATCCGCCCCCAGGCACGAATGTGGTCGGAAAGGTTCAAAGCCTAAGTGACGACCACTGTAAAACTCTTGAGACAGACAGAAGTGGCCTGGAGCCGACGGAGGGGCGCGCCCTGTTCGTGGGTAGGGGTCGCAGCCGTGGGGATGGCCGCTCTCCACCTGGGCTAATGGGCAGAGTTCATGTGATTCCAGTGAAGGTATGAGTGCAGCAAGAGTCATTAGTTCCCTCCGGCCAGACATGTTGAATCTGGAACCGACACAGAAAGACAAGCGTTCGTGGAGACCTAGAAACTCAGAAGAGAAAGGGCGCACAGCCCACCAGACGCTGAAGCGCCCAGAGAGCCCGTCCGGGTGAAGTCCTGTGTGCGTGATGTGACAGTACCGTCGGCTCGGGAAGAAGCCCAAGCCGTCTGTGGCCGTGGACGTGTCGTCTGTGGCTAGGGCGGCATCTCAGACTGCCGGGTCATGAGGGACGCCTGAAGAAGTGACCTGGGGACAGCCGAGCACCGTCGTGTGAAAGACAGCAGCGGCCGTCTGCCTTGCGCCCTGTGCAGGGCGAGCTCCGGCAGCATCAGGGAGCTCGGCGCAGAAGGCGCAACGGGCAAGTGTGAGACAGAAACGCAGCCCAGTACAACCCAAGTGTGCGGCTGGGCTTGTCAAAGTAGAACTGAAGACTCAGGTTCAACGAGAGGAAAGATGTCGAGGCGGGCTCCGTTAGGAAAATACTGCAACAGTGGAAACCTGCCCGAGCCACGCAGAGCAAGGATAACCGAGAGTCAGAGACGGAAGGACCAACCACGGGAAGAACCTTTGCAACGTACCATGAATATTTAAAAATCGTGGAGAAGGAGAAGACCAATCTCCTGTAGGAAAACGGATGAAGGCACAGGTGTGTGTCCCCCCGTGCACACTCACACATGTCACGACGGCCCTTCAGCGTCGCTGGGGTGCCAGCCTCGCCTGTCACGTTGGCGGAAGCGAGCTGTCAGCCGTGGCTGCGTGTCGTTGGCCGGGGCAGGGTAGTCGGCCCAGTTCCGCAGAGCGGGCACGTTTCTGGTGCTTCGTTTCTGGGCTTGCTCGCAGCCAGAGCAGCTCTGCCTCTAGGTTGTGGGGACTAAGCTCACCGAGTCCGTGGGATTTTGGGAGCCTGCCAGCCACCCCCTTAGCTCCGTCTCTGGCTCCTGTGGCTGCTCTGGGCTGCTCGCCAAGCCTCGTCCCCACACGGGGTTGCTGGGTTTGGGTGTCTGCTCTGCTGCCGTTTTTCCCGTGGCGTCTCTGTGCTCACATAGGAGCTCCCGTCGGCCTGGAAGGGGTCTGAGGCAGAGGGGAGCCCGGGGAGGAGGCAGCGCTCCATCTGGGCTACGTGGCCGTGGCCCCACTGCGCCAGCACGGCTGGGCCACTCGGTGCAGCGCATCCTCAGTGGCACGACGAGCTCTGCGCATGCGACGCTGAGAACGTTGGTGTCGCGAGGCTGGAGTCTGTCCTGGGCATTCAAACTGAAGAAGTCAGATGGGGAATAGGAAGGACACTGAGAGGAGGACTTGGAGACCCGCAGAGCTTCCCGAAGGGCAGAACGTCTGCTCTGGGCTGTGCTGGAACCTTCCGTTCCTGAACCACAGGCCTGGCCCTCCCACTGCCACCTTACAACACCCTCTGTTGACAGGAGACTGTGTTCTGTGCCCCTGGGTTTTTGTTAAAGGCTGAATTGTTGTTTTGATTGAAGACCTAATAGTGTAGCTCCCAGTGTGGACCGGAGACCACACGGTGTTTCCTCTGCTTGGTGCCTTCTGCGTGGAGAACACGGCCTGCGGGGGGATGACACACACCGAGCGCCAGTTCTGCTCTGCTCCTCCGGTGCCCAGTGGGGCAGGAGCGGGGACCCAGGCCAAGGCCCCCCAGGCCGTTGCCCCCTCACTCCGTGCTGGGTGGACAGGAGGGCCCGTGTCCGTCCTGCCGGCGGCTGGGGGCTCGCGAGGCGCTGGTTCTCACGTGGCTCGGGGAGCAGCTTCGCCTCAGGCAGGTGTCAGCCTGCGGGAGGAGACCGCGCGGTGCCGGCACCCTCGGGGAGAGCGTGACGGTGCCGCCACGTGCTCTGACGTTTCCCTGGCCCCTTCCACATGTCTGGCTTCGGGTTTGCGCACTCTGCCTCCCGCGATCCCCTGCAGGCCCCTTCCCCGATTGCCACGGGCCCCTCCTCTGCCGACCACAGCCTGTTTTGGAGGAGGTGTTTGTGGAGGGGAGAAAGGCATTTGCCTTCTGTACTATTTCTGTATCTGAACGAATTTAGGTGCATCGGGGGCCGGCAGGGGAGAACGCGCCTCCCCTTCCTCCGCTGTGGCTCTCACGGACAGCAGAGCGTTTCTGACCAAGTGCACACCTGAGCTCCCGCTGTGCCCGTTTTGTACTCTGCCTGTCGCCACGGCTGTCCCTGTGATGGCTGTGGTGCCCCGAGCCGTGCCCTGGCTACACGGCCTTGGTCTGTCCTCGAGGCCTGTGGGGCCGGGTGGCCCGGCTACAGCAACCCCATCCCTTCAAGGCTGCGTGGCACCGAGCTGCTTGGGCACCCTCCAGCAGAGCGGCTCGGCGGTGTCGCGCCCCCACGGGCCGTCTTCCTGCTCGTGGTGTGTGGGCTGCAGGGAGCGACTGCAGACGGGTGCTTAGAGACCCTTGCTTGTGGCTTGGAGACCCCACCCGCCTCCTCAAGCTGCTTGAAGAGTTAAATTCACATTTCAGTGGTGTCTGGAGAACAGTCTGGAGGCTCCTCAAGAAGTTGAAACTGGCCGCCCTGTGACCCAGCAATCGCCTTCCTGGGAATTTGCCCCAAAGATGCAGGTGGAGGGCCCCAAGGGGCACGTGCACCTGAATGTTTATCGCAGCGATGCCCACAACAGCCAGACTGTGCACACGCGCACGCACATCGCATAATGGAATGCGACTCAGCCACCAAAAAAGAAAAAAAAATCTTGCCATTTGCAACGACGCAGATGGAACCGGAGGGTACTATGCCGAGGGACCTCGGTCAGTCAGAGAAAGACAGTCATGTCTTCACTCGCACGTGGGATTAAAATACACTTGATCTCAGCCAAAAGGCTGAGAAGCGATGATGTGGGACTAAAATAAACAAAACAGAGGATCATAGGGGAAGGGAGGGAAACATGAGACAAGATGCAGCCAGAGAGGGAGACGAACCATGAGACTCGTAACCATCGGAGACAAACAGGGTTGTGCAGGGGAGGTGGGGGGTGCCGTAACGGGGGGACGGGCATTCAGGAGGACACGGGATGTGACGAGCACTGGCTGCTGTGTGCAGCTGGGACTCCCTGACCTCCACCTCTGGAACCAATGAGGTACTGTCTGTTGGTTGGTGAGAGCAGGCACAGCTCGGTGGCGGGGAGCTGAGTGCGCACAGGTCCCGGGCAGTGCTGCGTGCGGCCCACCTGCTCTCCCCCTGCCTCTCCTGGGCGTGTTCTTCTCTTACCAAACTGTAGGCTTTGTCACAGAACATGCACACGGTGGAGATAAGGGCAAGCATTGAGAGCCGTCATCTCCCCACGGGATAAGCTCCGTCCCCAGGCTGGGAGGTGTCTTCGCGCGTGTACACATGTGCATGCCGGTGTCACCGGGCCCAGGGGTCGCTCTGTTCAGTCATTGGCCTCCCACAGCCGCAGGGAGCGAGCTCTGCCGACCTGCTCGCAGAACATCTAAGGAGCCGCTGCTGCCCAGGACGCACAGCTGGAGTGCACGTGTGAGCCACTAATCTGCCCGCCCCCCCCAGCACAGGTGTGCCCGCTGCAGCGCCCCACGTGGGAGCGGCTTCCCACTCTGGGAGCTGTTTCAGGGGCTGTGCGGTGTCCCCTCGAAGTCCCCTCTGGACGCTGAGTTCTCGCGGCGCCTGTCCTGCCCTCCGTGCCGTGGGTGTCCTCCCGGCGCAGCCCTGGCCATCTGGCGGAGGGTGAGCGGGTGACCACGGCGTTTCCAGCCTCGTCGTGCACCTTCTGGTGTCCAGGTTTGCTCGTGTTTTTGCTGCATGCGATAGAGACGCCAACACAAACTAGGTTTAAGTAAAAACAGTGTTCTTACCCCTGAAACTTTCCTTTGGACTTCCCCGACCATTGCAGGAATGAGCTCGTCAGTGTGTGGTTTTCGGCTCTCCTGTGGCGGGTTTGTCTCTCTGTTTCCTTCTGGCTTTAGTAGGGCATCCGGGGAGAGCGGGGCGGAGCTGGGTGCTGCCACCCCGTCCTGTCTCGGCTGGAAGCCGGATGTGAGCGTATACTTTACCCCACAGCCCTCGCTCCAAAAAGCTCACACGTCTTTTATTTTTAACTTGAGCTTTCTGCTGTGCGAGCTGAAGAGGAGCTCAAATTGGTTTGCTTTGTATTTATTTTTACTTGACCTTTTCACTTCTAAATTTTGAGAAGAAAATGTGAGATTCTCTTCCCTGCACAATTTTCTTCTGAAGGTCGTGAAGCTAGCCCCAGGGTAGCGGGTCTCGCATTTTCCATTCATGAAATGCACTTTCAAATGCTCATCAGTTTAGTCTATGAAATAATTTTTAATTCGAGCTCATTTGGAAAACCGTACGCGTGTACCCGCAGGAGCGGCTGTGCTCCCAGCCAGGCTGCCAGGCTTTCGAGACCCAGGGGCGTGGGGCGGGCTGCGCGCGGGGTTCATTTTGTCCGGGAACCGGTGACGCTGCAGAGGATTCGACCACACTTTGGTTTTTATTCATGTTGTTTTCTTTAGGCGTTGAACTGAACACTTGTCACTGACGGGAACCTGTTGGAATTCTGGGAGACTAACCTCCCCACCGGGAGCCCCTTGAGGAGAATCCTAGCACACCTAAGCACGCCCACCCCCTTGGAAGTTCTCATGGGGCAGGAGTGGCCAGCGTTGCTGTGTCTCTGGTCTTTCTAGTTGTTGTCGGGGTCCCTGTTATTTTGAGCAAGTGAAGCATACAACTTAGCAACAGAGGACATAGCAGGAAAGGCACCAGGGGAGAGAAGGCGGGCACACACGCCAGTCCCCGGGACATGTGCTTGTTTATTGTTAATATTGTAATAATGTTTTAATTACTTTAAAAGGATAATAAGAAAACATATTAAATCCAATCTCACGTACAATGTTTCAAAACAGATTCTTCTCATGCTACATAAATGCGAGCTGTGTGTCCACCTTCATTCTCCCGACTGCCTGTGGGTGTGCGGATGAGACCATGTGCCCACATCTGGCACCTGGACGCCTCTGCTTCCCATGTGTGTCCCCGGGCCACAGCCCAGAGGGGACATTCGGGGGTCCTGCGTGTCCCCGGCCACAGCCCTTGCTCCCTGCTCTTCCTGCCCTGCAGCGGCAGCTGTGATGGCACTTGGCGGTGTAACCGCCCGAGGAGCAGCGCATGGAGCACGGTGTGTCCTCCGTGCGCTGTCCCAGGGCGTGCTCCCGTGGAGCTTCTGCCCGGGACCAGCTGCGGGGCGCGGCTAGCCCGCAGACGTCTGGGCTCCTGGCCTGCAGCTCTGGGTCGTAGGTCTGCCTGCCTGCCTGCTTGTTGGTCTTAACATTTTTGTATGAATACAGGATGCATCTTTGTGTCTGTTTCCTTCCATTCAGGGCTGTGTGTGAGAGGCTGGGCTGGTGGGGGGTTTTCGTGCTGTATGAGCTAGTCCTCTGCCCACCGCGGTGTCCATTCCCTCACCTTCCGATGGCGGCTCTTCATCCTTTAGGAGCACCGCCGCCGGACCATTCCGACGCGCTGTTCGATACAGGATGGCCGGTCTTCCTGGGCCTGGGCCCTTGGACGTCCGCGGACATTCCGTTCTCCCCACACTCCCCCGGGCATCCGCTGCCTTCGCGGCCACCGCTCCCGACGCTGCTCTGAGGATCTCCGTGCAGCTGTGGATTTCAGCCCCGGGCGGCCGATGAGACCAAGTACTTCTTTCCTGTGTTTAGTGATCGTGGGGGCTTCCCTCCCTCTCTGCCTTCTTTTTTTTTAAGATTTTATTTATTTGAGAGGAAGAGAGAGAATGAGCAGGAGGGGCAGAGGGAGAGGGGGTCTCAAGCAGACTCCCCGCTGAGCACTGAGCCCAACAAGGGGCTGGACCCCGTGACCCTGAGATCGTGACCTGAGCTGGAATCCAGAGTCAGACGCCGGACCAGATGCCCCTGGGCTCTCTGTTGGCTGCCGGTGAGAGTGCACAGCTCACACCTCTGCCCCAGGGAGGGAAGTGGGGCTGGGGGTCGGGGTCTCTGCGGCAGCTTCTGTCACGCCTACATCTCTCCTTAAAAACAAGCAAACCCTTGTTTCCCTTGTAAGTTAAAGAAATTGGCTCATCCTTTTTGAGTTCTGTCTCAGCTGTCTTTCCTGGAGTTGCCAGTTGTATTTAGTTTTAAGAAAGGCATGAATACTTGATAGCCTTGCTGTATGTGTGGCCAGTTCCCTAGAGATACACGGAAGCTTCTGGCAGGGCCTTGCCTTCTCTGTGCTTCTGGGACTCCGTCTAAGGCTCTCCTCCTACTCCCTGGGCTGCCTGGGCACGGGCCAGGACCAGCTCGCAAGCCCTGATCTCAAGCTTATCTCCATGCACAGCTGCTCTGGGAGATGCTCCGTCTGTTCTCAGTGCCGCTGGGTGGAAATAAGAGGTGAGGGAACCTGGGTCCCCAAATATCTCTTGCTTGGTCCACCTGGTGTGAGGAGGGAGTAGGGTAGCCAGCGGTCCTCTGCAGACCCTCACTGTCCCCTCTGGTTTGGGGAATAGGCTTGTGTTAAAGTAGGTGGGTAAGCAGTTTACTGCTTGGATGGTGCCAACTTTTGGGAGCCAAGAGCCTGCGGTTAGGAATTACCGCAGAGGGCACGGTTAACTGGATGTCCTGGGCCCATGGGGTCATGATCCCAGAATTGCCATCCAGAGGCCCATAGGGTCACTAGGAGGCGTAGAGGGGTCTGCCGTGCACTGGAAGGGGTCCTGTGTGTCCTGGGGCCACAGCCCAGAGGGGACACTCGGGGGTCCTATGTATTTTCTGAACCACAGCCAGATGGAGCCTGCCGGGGCCATGGGAAGATCTGGTGTTGGAGGCACGATTTCTAAGTATTTCTCATGTCATCTTTTAATGTTTAGCTTTATTCGTTCATGGAAAAGGGAATCTATTCATCTTGCTTGAATCCCTTCCCTTAGGGCTAGTTTGGGAAATAAAATGTGATAATAAAACTTAAAAATATGGGGCGCCTGGGTGGCTCAGTGGGTTGTGTCTGCTCTTAGCTCAGGTCATGATCCTGGGGTCCTGGGGTTGAGCCCGCATCGGGCTCCCTGCTCAGCAAGGAGCCTGCTTCTCCCTCTCCCTCTGCCTGCTGCTCCCCCTGCTTGTGCTCGCTCGCTCTCTGTCAAATAAATGGGTAAAATTTATAACAAAAACAAAAAACTTAAAAATATTTTGTAAAATGTGATTACTGATTTTGTTTTCAACTCTTTGTTTTTAATGGGTCTTGGAAGGGCCTCTAGAACTTGGTCTCCTCCAGCTGGTGTCCTTGATTCTGCCGAGGAAGGTGCGGGGACAGTGGCTCTGGGGCGGCAGGTGGCCCGCAGGTCTCGCCTACGCAGCTCCTGCCCGCCTGGCACACTGACTCCCCGAGAGGTCGTCCCCATTCGTCACCGTGTAAACGAGCTCCTTGCGCCCGACTCGGTTGCGGCCCCTTTCAGCTCTTCCTTGCCAAGGACAAAGGGCAGTTTAGCTTAGCCCCTTTATAAATTTGTCACAGGCTTCCAGTTGGAAATCCCCATTGGCTCTTCCTGCTCTAAGCAGCCCACTGTTATGATCAGTCCTGTACACATGTCACAGATGAGAAAGGGAATGTTTAGTTAGCTAAAAGTACTTCTGAGCAGCTGCTGACGGACTGGAGTTCCTCCATAAATCGCGGCGCTCCACGTGACCCGACGCGGTGGCGTTTCTGTCCAGCGAGGCACCGGTCAGCTCCCCGCCTGCGGCACGAGTGCTCGCTCGGACGGGGCTCGGGTCTGAGGGTGCGGCCAGGCGGCGCTGGCTCCCCCGTCCAAGGTCAGCCCTTCGGCGGCGGCACGCAGGCCAGCACGGGTCACAGCACAAGGAAGCAGGGCTTGTCAGGGACGTCAGGAGGGCGCGGGGGCACCGCTCTGCCGGTGGCGGGCGAGGGAGATCTGCCCGTGCCGGCCTTTTCCAAGGGGCTGTGGCAGCCCCGGGGCACGGGTCAGGGTGGCGCTGGGTTCAGTCCCCGAGGCGTGTGGCCGCGCGTGGGCTGAGGGGCTCCTCCCTCACTGGGAGAGCTCTGTGTTTGCAGGGTCTTCACGGAGGACGTGGGGCTGCAGCAGACATCGTTTCAAAGCTTCGATGGCCCTGAAGAAATCGGGGAAACTGTTCGCCGTCACTACTTAATTTCTGGGGATCGGGCGAGTGTGTGGGCAGCTCAGACGGATGGTTTCATTCAGTTGTTGGCCGTGCCGCGTGCGGGGGCCACGGCTGCTAACCCCAGTCCCGGGCGGGAGAGCGCGAGGCGCCGGGGGCTGGGGAACTGGGCTCTCGAGCAGACAGCCTCCCCACTCTGCCCTGCCTCGGGGCTCGTAGGGCCCGCTCCGGTGTGCGGAGGCCGGGGCTGCCGGGGACCGGGGCCTGGAGCTCCCACTCGGGACAGTGGCTCGTGGACACACTCGCTGAGGGCACCAGACGGTGTTGTGGACTTAGTTCTGTTCCCTCTTCCCAGAAATGCAAAAATACATGGTTTTGCACGGTTGATCACAGCTGTTCGTGGTCAGGAGGAGGTGACCCCCTTGAGTCCTGCTCTCTGGCTGTGGGCCGCAGACTGAGTGGTACTTGGGGCCCTGTGGTCACGTGGGAAGCTCTGGGGCACACTGTGTCCTCATTGGTTACTCAGGTGCCAGGGTAGTGGACAGCTTCTGTGATGGCTCTGGGTGCTCGCCCCCGGCGGAGCGAGCCCCGGGCCCCTGCAGGGTTCCCAGGGGTTGGACGTTCCCACGTGGCTGTGGCTTCCAGCCACACACGTCTTTGACTCAGTGAGAGTCTGCCCCTTTCTCCGCGTCCTCGGGTTCTGAACTTTATGTATTCACTGCGTGAGTGTGAGAGCAGAGATTTCGGGTTTTATTTGTCTCAGTTCTTAAAGAGCCGCACGCAGGCCCTTTCTGCTCGCGTCTGTAACGTGTGCGCGGGGTGTGCGGTGTGCGTGGGGTGCGGGCTGGGGGCTCTGCTCTCACACCCCGCCGTGCGGTCCGCTGTGCGTCACGTGGCCCACGGCGTCAAGTCCAAGGGCCCTGGCCTTGCTCAGAGGGTCCAGCGTCTTACCCGAGATCTGGGGCAAGGATGACCACCAAATTAAAAGGTAGGGACGAGGACTTGTGCTTTAGGGGCCTTATGTTATTCTTTTCTGCAGAACCAAAAGCTAAAGAGCGACGTGTTTGCTAATCAGTGGCTGCCCGGATGGGGTCTCTGCGTCGGGAACCGTGTGCTGTGTCCTTACCCTGGAGACAGAGCCCTCTGCCCGAGGGCGGGCCCTGCGGGAAAGACAAGTGCTTCCCGGGACGTGGGGTCAGATGGCCGTGGCTGGCTGTGGGGCCCCGTGGCCCCGTGGTCCGGGGCTAGTTCCAGCTAAAGACAGGACCAGACGGGGAAGCAGCCTTGGCCGAGGGGAGGTGCTGGGTGGACCCGAGCCCGCGCCCCCGGCGGCGTCTTGGAGGAACACTTCTTGCGCTTGTGAGTTTCTTTTAGGGCCCTTTGTCTCGTGTCTGAAAACACGCGGCTCCTGTGGGCAGAGGTGCAGACGGAACGAAGGGCTCTGTGAGCCCCACTGCCCCGGCGCAGGCGCAGGTGACCCAGTTTGTGTCTGTTTTCCCGGGCAAACACGTTCTTTATCCCCAAAGCTCAGCCGAGCGATGGCTGTCACTCTCCAGGTCACCGGAGCGGGTGGATGTAGACGACCAGCGGGCGCGTGGATGGACGGTGTCTGCTTTCCCTTTCGCTGCGTGAATAGAGATCGTCCAGCGCGTGTGTGCGTGCGGCGAGGACGCCTGTGCCCACTGCCCCGCCCCGCTCCCACGGGGGTGGCTTCCAGCACCGGGCGCCCTCGTTGGGCCTGCGTTCGGCGCGAGGCCAGCTGAAGGTGCTCTGTGTGGGGTGCGCGCTGGTGGTGCCTGCGAACACCGGCTTCTGCCGCGCGTGGGGGAGTCCTGCTGCGTGCATTTATGGGATTTCTCTGTTGTGCACAAGGACTTCTGGTATATATAGGACTTCTGATGTGTGTGGGATTTCTGTTCCATGTGGGCTTACCTCACTCTGTACTGCCCGTCTTCGTCCCACCTCGGACATGTTAGTACAATGGTCTCTCCCTCTTCACAGGACTGATGTACTTTATCTATTTTCTTCCAGAGTAAAAAAAAATCATTTTTTTTAAAGATTCTATTTATTTATTTATTAGAGAGAGAGAGAGCGCGTGCGCACAAGCACAGGCAGACAGAGGCAGGCAGAGGCAGAGGGAGAAGCAGGCTCCCTGCCGAGCAAGGAGCCCGATGCGGGGCTCGATCCGCCGGGATCACGACCTGAGCCGAAGGCAGCCGCTTAACCAACTGAGCCACCCAGGCGTCCCCCAAAAAAATCATTTTTAAAAGAAGACTGACTTTAGGGTCACCAGGGTGGCTTAGTCGGTTGAGTTTCTGACTCCTGATTTCGGCCTGGGTTGTGACCTGAGGGTTGTGGGATCGAGACCTGTGTCGGGCTCTGTGCTGTGTGTGGAGCCTGCTTGAGGTTCTTTCTCTCCTTCTCTCCCACTTCCTCAAAAACATCCTGATTTCATGTAACTGACTCGGTGCCCACAACTGCCTCCTACTACACAAGGGCATGTTGTTCTCAGATACCCGATTGACGTGCCGCCCTTTCATTGCACTGTTCTCAAAACATCTTGAGATAATACCAGCAAATGGTGTGAGAACATATTCCCACCCGCCTGTGCGAGTCTGCTCAGTTGAAGGTTGCTTCTTTCCGTCCCCTCTTCCCAGGGGTGACCAGTCCCCGGTGTGTGTCCGCGCTCCCACTTGTGTGTGTTAGCTCACGCGGGCCGCGCGCCGGGTCTCACAGGTCTTGGTGTTCGGGAGTTACAGTTTTGGATTTGCTGTCTTTCTCGTCTCCGTGTGGGCATTCGGGGTCTCTTCTGCAGCGTTGGTCTACACGTGGTGGTAACACGAGGGAGACAACATCTGTAGGATTGCGACCGTGTGAATTTCACCGCAGAGCCGAGCACCCTGACGGGAGAAGCAGAAAGTGTAGTCTCTGCCCCAGGACTCTTGCCCCGGAAAAGAGCGTGTTTGACCAGAACCTTTGGTTCTTCTCACATTTCTGAGCTGCGTCAGGGGCCGTGGTCTCTCGTGTCCCATCCCATTTGCTTCTGGATTCCGTTTTGGTTTTGCTGGAGTGCATCTGTGATCCGTTTCTTTACGGAGTGCATGGCTGAGAGACTTGTTGGGCTCTTGTGTGCAGATATTGTGTTCCCACACTTGACGGATCCTTTGGCGAGGTCCAGAATTCCAGGTTCTTAAAATCTTCCCTTCAAACTCAGAGAACATTTCCTGTTCTTTTCCACAGTCTGGTGTTGCCGAGGAGAAGTCAGCTGTCAGCTTGATTCTTGTTCTTCACAGGTCTATGTCTCCTGCTCTCCTCTGTGCCTCTGGCGCTGATGCTTTGATGT
Organism: Taxidea taxus jeffersonii; assembly: GCA_003697995.1. Taxonomy (NCBI): domain Eukaryota; kingdom Metazoa; phylum Chordata; class Mammalia; order Carnivora; family Mustelidae; genus Taxidea; species Taxidea taxus. The sequence continues at coordinate 73,776 of ML093248.1, read as the reverse complement.
GGGGTCACCCTGTGCTCTGATCTGCTTCTCTTCCAAGACCAACTGGCCATGTTTGGATCCCCCTTTGGAAAGCCCCAGACCATCTTTGGACGGTCTCAGCCTTTCTCCGGCTCAGCCTAGAAGTGAGAGGACTGCCCCATGGCTCCTTACTCTTCGGAGACCCGTCTCCAGCTGTCTTGCACTGTGGTTCCTGCTGCTCCTTCAGGTCGACCTGATTCTGTCTTCATGCCGTAGCCGCTTACTGGGGTTCCCTTGTCTGTTGCCGAGCCTGCTTCATAATGTTTCAGTCCTCTTACTGTTCGTTGCCAGGAAGTACCTTCTTTGCCATTTTGATGGGGTTTTGGGAAGAGAAGAAAGAAGATATGTACTTTCTCATCATTTTCAATAAAAAGCCTTTTAATCTTTTTTAAAAGTTTCTTTTAAAATTTTTAAAGTTTTTTTTTATAAGACAACGAGTGGGGAGACTCCACACTCAGCCCAACATGGGCCTCCATCTCCCAACACCAAGACCCTGACCTGAGCCGAAATCCAGTCGGATGCTCAACTGACTGAGCCACTCAGGCGCCCCCCCCCCCCAAACCTTTTTACCTTTTTAGATCACTCTAATGGCAAGATTCCACACCTTGGATATCTGTAACAGTGGTGGTTTTCTTTCTAGTGGAAAATTTGCTCAACATTATCCAAGAATGGGTTAGAGATTAAGTGAGCCAGCTCCAGGAAATCTGTCAGCAGCATGTGTAAATTCTTCATGAGATACGTTGTACTTTCTACCTGTCATAGTATGTAGGAGCCGTCCGTCCACTTCAGCACAGTGGGGCACCGTCCCACTTGTCTTGTAGTGTGTGGCAAGTCAGAGTTCACACTCTGAGACCGGAGCTTGCCAGTGAATGGAGTGTCCCTGCCTTATCGAAATCGGGGGGGTGGGGGGTTCTGTACGTCTGTTTTGAAGCGAGGTTGGAGATGATTCACGACACCGAGGAGTTTAGTTATTAAAAAATTATGCTTAAAAACTTGATGAAACTTTCATCACTGTGTACACAAATAGCCCATATTAAAACGAAGTGAAACGATAAAGCGATATCTACATTATGGTGATGGAAGCAGGAATGGTCGTAGTTGAGGCCCAGGGTCACTTAGAGTGGTCAGGGGTAGTGACTGCTGTCTGGACGGCGAGCGTGTGGCCCTCTGCCGCCGTGTGTGGGGGCCACATCGCTGGGCACTGAGCTGGAGCCCTGTGAGCTCTGGTGACGCTTCTGGTTTCGGTTACGAATGCCACTGTTAGTGCCCCCACCACTTTACTCTGTGGATTACCGTGGACAAGCCGCCGCTGTATGGAAAAAAGCAGGGCTGTGAAGCGTTGCTGGTTTGGCGCTGAAGAGAGGACTGGGTCTGGGTCCGCTCAGGGTCCTCGGGGAGGGTGACTTTATCTGCCAGAGGTCCCTCTGAGCGCCCGGTTAAAGCTGTGGACGCTGTCATTAGAAAGATGCACGCGGGCTTAGAAGCACACGATTTTGTACACACTTTTGTCTTTTTCACGGACGTGAAGCCTTGGATACCTGCTCCGGACCCGTGTGTGAAGCGGCTGTTTCTCTGCCCGGGGCAGTCACCCAGGCTGTGGCCCGTGCACGGGGAGCTAGCAAAGGCCATGCAGGCTGGGGGTGCACACCTACCCCCGCGCCGAGGCCCCTGTCTCTGCTCACGGCACCTTCAGGGGGACACGCATGAACCTTCGAGGACGCCACCCCCAGCTGTCGCCAGCTCTGCTGCCCTCGCTCCTCCAGAGGGAAGGAACGTGCAGGGTGTCTGTGTACTTGGGCTTTTTTCATGATTGCCCAAAAAAAAGTGTTTTCATTTTATCAGTTTTTTTTTTCTCTGTTTTCAGTTTTTTCACAGTTGGATCATATTTTTGGAGAAAAATGTCAGGTTCATTGTACTAAGGGAAAATCAGGAAAATACCAATTTGGATTATTAAAGACTCTAAATTAAAGCTCTTAAAGAAAAAAGTAAAAGGCTTTTACTTAAATTTCAGAAAGTTAACACAAAAGCAATAAAATGTCACGTCCCACAGGCCACTTGCTTTTCCCTCATCCTTTTTTGTTGCTTATTTTCTCTCGAAGATCACTTCCCTCCGGAATCGTATCCGTTCGGGATTCTCCCAGACGAGGGTCAGCTGGTGGCCGACATCTCGGCTCTGATTTGCCGGGGAGGCGTCTTCATGTGTTCTCGTTGTGCGAGGAAGCTCTGCGGGTCTGTAGCTCCTGGCTCGGCTTTGCTCTCTGTCCGGCCAAGATGTCCAGCCGAGAGCTGCACCCTCCCCGGCTGTCTGGGGCGCAGCCCTGCCTGCCACCCCTGATGTTTCTGGGCTGCGAGTTGGCTCGTTTCCTCGGCGTGGGGTTGGCGGGGCATCTTGGCGCTGCCCCGCTCTGTCCCTCTTCTCCCCAGGCTGCAGTCTGGTCACTTCAGCTTTCTCTCCCGGCTTATTCACTTTCTCCTTGCATCTAATGGGATGTTAAAACCCACCATCAAGTCTTTAATTTTAGTAATTTTAGTCGTTAATATTTCTTATATGTAAGAAGTTTATTCTTTTCTGAGTCTGGTTATTCTCCATTTTCCTGTTTTCCATCTGTTTTTGTTTTTAGAGAGAGAGCACACGTGAGAGTGGGAGGGGCCGAGCGAGACGGAGAGAGAACCTCTGACACGGGGCTCGATCCCTGACCCTGAGGTCTCGACCTGAGCCGAAATCAGGAGTCGGATGCGTAACCGACTGAGCCCCCCGGGCACCAGCCCCCCTTCTCCGGTCATTACTTAAGCAGTTATTTTATACGTGGTGTGCTTGGCAGGTCTGTCGCATCTGAAGGTCTGTTTCTGTTGTCTCTTGGTTATGCTATCTGTCCTTCAGTCCTTGCTTCCTTGCGGGATTATCATTTTTACTCTCAGCTGCTCGTTTTCCTTGGAAAACAAGTTGTACGAATTCTTTGAGGCCTCAGATGATGGTGCATTTTTCCAGAGACGATTTTCTTTTGTTTCTGCCACGTGGCTGTGTACCACTAGTTCAGGGAAAGCTTTTCCTCAGGTCCTTTTGGATGTGTCTTGGAGCATCTGGGTGGTGTGATTCGGGGCTTGGGAGATTGGCTCATGCCAACACCTTACCAGGGACCTTTTGTTCCTTGCTTTTGTTCACCAAAGAGAGGAGGAGTCGGCATCCTCTGGTTAAAAACTTACATTTAGCGTTATATAAGAGAGTAAGATCTATTTGAGAGACTTCTATAAAATATTAAAAGGTGGCTTTTAGACAGTTCATCTCCTGGCAGTGGGTAATATGACACCACGTTTTAGTGTTTGATAAATAACCTAAATCCTCTTAAAATTATGTCACTTAAGTACAGATGCCATATTTGTTTGGCTTTGAATTAAGAACTTAAGAAACTGTTAGTTTGACACGAATGTGATGAGTAGCTGGGAGTGTTGCAGTTTACGGGACCTGCCGGTGCACGATGATCGAGGAGCTTAGGGGTTGCGGACTATTCTAGACCTTGAAGTCTGTTGGGGGTCTTGGAGCTGCCCACCTGCCCAGGGCTGCGGTGCCCCCATGCTCGGCCGGAGGTCTACACCCCCGTCATCGAAGGGCTCTCCGAATCATCTTTCCGTTCACTCTCTTTTTCTCACCTGGCTTTGCCTTTGTCTGTGGAGAGGTTGTTCCCTGTCTTGCTTTGTTCTTGGTGTAATCCAGCCCGAGTTTCTCACGGGAGAAGGTGGTCGACCACGCCTGCGGCCTGGTGTCCGCTGTGTGTGTGCCTGCACTGCGACACGGGGGCAGGCCTCGGGCTCGTGGCTCTCATGCTCCACTGGGGGCTGGGGCCGGAAGTGCTTTTCCGTGGGTCGTATTTGTTTGCCAGCAGCGATTGGGCAAAATCAGTCCTCACTTTCATGAAGAATCCCTCCCTAAAACAATGGGGGAGAGTCATAATCAAAGCAATGTGGCTGATCATCTCTGTTGGTGTAGGGGATCTCTGGCACGGCCCTGTTAATCGTGGGAGACCAAGGCCTCAAGTCCCGTCTGTAAGAGGTGTTGACTCCTCGTAATACACTGTGTGTAACTACATAGAATTAAAAAAGAAAGAAAGAAAGAGGTGTGGACTCCCGGGAGGCAGCCCTCCGCTTCCCGCTGCCTGCGTACACAGGCCGGCCTGCGGCGGGTGGCGTGGACCGGCGCAGGAGGTCCCTGTGCGCGCTGCTGCCACGCCTGCGTGCCCCCCTGTAGCGCAGCCCCTCTCCCGGCCCGTCGGCCTTTCTGGGTTTTTTGGCGTATGTGGCCAAAGGGTGGGCAGTTGTCCTGAAGGGAGCAGGTGCTGAGGGCCGGGAGGGCGCAGAGCCCCCCCACGTCCTTCTTACTGCCCTTCTCCACCTGACATCCCGGTGGCTGAGGCCGTCCCCTCTGTGCCGTGACCTGAGACGCTGCTCTTCCGGCTGGGATGACATGGGTGCCACCCGCTGCACCCAGGTACGCTCGCCTGCTGGACCTCAGTGCTCCCCTCCTTCGTCTGTCCCTCTGTCTGTCTCTACCCGCATGTGCCTTGTGTCTGCGGAGAGCAGAGCTCATGCCTAGTGCCGGGAGCACGGGTCCCTCTGGGGACGATTCCACAGCAGTAGAGTGTGGCTGGAGGGGAGAACTCCCTGGCCTATTTAATGATTGTTTCAGTGTTTACAGCGAGCTTTAGTGTCCCAGGAAACATTAGATTATTCAGAGTTTAAAAAAATAATGTTTTCCCTCAAGTCACAAAAATATTTTCAGTAATGTTTACTAATTCACTTAAAAAAAATAAGATGAGGGGTTTTAAAATATGAAGCGAAGTAGTCTTTTTCAAAGCCAGCTTTTTGGAGGTGTAGTTGACATGCCAGAACGGCACGTGTTTTAGCTCGTGCAGCTTGGTGAGTTTTGAGGCGCCGGTGAGGTGGTGAACATGCCTGTCGCCTTTGAAGGCCCCCTGCCCCCCATCCTCTCCCCGCCCCCGGCCACCACCCCTCTCCCTGCTGTCATGATGGATCCCTCTGCGTCTCCTAGAGTCTTATATAAATAGGGTCGGACAGTTCGTACTTCTGTCTGGCTTGTTTCACTCCCCGTTACTGCTTCGAGATTCATCTGTGCTGTATCTGTCGTGGTTCATTCTAAAGCAGTCCTTCTAACGAGGTGAAATCTGTTCTCACTTGCTAAGAAAATGGGATATGCTGAATTCAGTAAGTAGAAGGGATGACAAAGTCCATTTTGGTGGTTCTGTTAGGACCAGAACGCCGGGGAAGTAGAATGAAGGCACAGGGGCTTCGTGGTCCAAGTGGTGGTCGCCGTGTTGAGTCGAGGCCTCCAGACAGCGGATCCCACGCTCTGCACCGGGGAGAGAGCGCGTGTCCTCCACCTGACTGGGCCCCGCTCGGGAGCCGGGAGAGGTAGTGGTTCTCTAGGGTCACGGAACAGAATGTGCTCTGCAAACCACTTCCTAAGTGGAATTTAAATAATATAAAAAATTTTAGATTAAACCAGGACCTCTGGACTAGAGCACTATTTCCTCTTGCATTTCTCCTCCTTCCTAGAAGCACCAAGGAAAGGGGGGCCTGCGCCCTCCTCCCAGCCTCTTGGTTAACTCTGGGTTCCTGACGGTGCGCCCACGGCCCATGCTGCCCGGTGGGTTTGTGTCCTGTGGTGTTGCTTTCGCCTTGGAAGTGCTCGCCCCTCCTTTACCCCGTAAAGACCTTACCCCTGCCCTTGGTCCCTAATGCAGAACGGACTTGTTCCTTTGGAAACGTCAGGTAGCCAGGGCTGGCCGGGCATTGTTGACGTCGAAGTATCCATGACTGCAGTTCATGTACTTCGAAGGTTTTTATAGTTGAAGACAACTGAAAGATGCTTCTCTTCTAAAGTTTCCTCTTTTCTTTCGATTTTCTCATGTTGGTTATTGAAAATTCCATCCACCCTTTGACAGCATCAGGATCCTTGGAGTCGCCCACTGGGGGCACTCGCCCCGCCGTCGTCCTTCTGTCCCTGGCTGTCCTCCCAACCTCCAGCCGTGGCCCCCGGAGCCAGGAGAGCCGTCCTTCTGAAGACAGACCAGATCGCTCTTTCTTACCGAAGTGCGTGTTCAGTGCCTCTGCCGAGGGGCCGCCCCCGTCCTCCCCAGAAGCATCTTTTTTTTTTTTAAAGATTTTACTTATTTATTTGACAGACAGAGATCACAAGCAGGCAGAGAGGCAGGCAGAGAGAGAGGAGGAAGCAGGCTCCCTGCTGAGCAAGGAGCCCAATGTGGGACTCGATCCCAGGACCCTGAGATCATGACCTGAGCCGAAGGCAGAGGCTTAACCCGCTGAGCCCCTCAGGCGCCCCCCAGAAGCATCTTGACAGGCCCTCTGTGCTCGTCTCAGCTGAGGAACTGTGTCCTCCTGGAGCCCCTGGGCTCATGACTCAGGCCCCACCGTGGCCCCGCTCTCCATTCCCACCAGCTTCCGGTCCTTCTCTTGGGGTACCGACTCTAGGACTGACGAAGCAATTAAAATGGAAGACACTATCGAAAATTAGGAAGAAGGCTTCCTTCTCTTAGCATCCCTCTGTTGGCTACTTATTTACTTCACTTGTCTTGGGCATATCGGGCCTTTCTATCTTAAAGTAGTTGTTGTCTCTAGACACGAGAGACTGAGTAGTGGCCGGACATCTCTCTTTCGCTGTGTGGTCAAGTTACGTGTCTACGAGGTAGACAATGACAGTACTTAATTTTTGGCAGAGCAAAGCCCTGATTTCCATGGTCTGATTAAGTTATGATGATAAATTTCACTTTAAAGGAAATGCCGCGGTTTTACTTAGTGCAGTTCGTCCTGGCACGGCAAAGCCATCGAGTGCTGGGTGTTACGTGTCTTTGCGCGGGACTAGGCCTGTCCTGCTGTTGGCGCTGGGCTGGGACGCCCCGTGTGAGCCCTGTGTCGTGGGCAGCGCCGTGGCGCCGAGTCTCCTCGTGGTAGCAGGGAGTTGGGCACGCAGCTGGCGTGGAGACCCCTGCGGCTCGGCCCCGCTTCCAGGGAGCCCAGGAGCGGGCACTGGGAGAAGGCTCCAGAAAGGTGGTGGTGTGGGCTGAGCTGGGCTGTTGGCCTCGAGCACGGCAGGAGCTGGAGGCCCCAGAGCGGCCACGGTGGTGGTCCCACATGACCTGACGCCCCATCCAGGTCCTCGGGTCACCCCGGGGCCCACAGTTTCCTGGGGTGGCTCCGGGCAGATTGAGGTTTTGCTGAGTCGCTCCTTGCCTGGAAGGCGTGGCTCCCCGCGCTTCTCCCTCCTGGGTTTCTCCCTTGAGACCTCGCTGCCTCACCAGCTGCCCCCCCAGGCTGGTGGCGGTTGGCGCCCCTGGTGCCCTAGCTCCCACCTTCCCTGCTGCCGACAGTTGGCTGTGGTGGTGCGGTCTGTCACTTGCTGCACGTCAGGAACGGCACGGCCACCGCTTGGTTCCGTCGTGGGGGACCGTCCTCGGTAAGAACGGTGGTCACCGTTGGCCATTTCTGGGTCCCGTTGCCCAGGGGTTTCCTAGGGCACGTTCTTGTGAGTTCTGTCGTTCCGACCGAAGAGTGCGTGTGTGGAGGATGATTTTCCTTACGTGTTCCCATCCCTGGCACCTAGGAGCGGACACACACACGCTGGAGGTCAGAGCCTCCCTCGTGCTGCTCGACCCTGGCCTCCCCGCTGCCTGCACTCCAGCACGCATGGCCCTGCCCCCCCATCTGGCCGCGGGGGCGCGTGTCCCCACGCAGTCAGCCTCGGTGTCACCTGTCAGTGGCATCATGGGTGCCCTCCACGCCTCTTCGGTTCATTAGTGGGGCAGGTGGCATTTGTTGATTTTCGTACACTGACTCGATTCTACGTTCCGGAGTGCATCCAGCTGGATCACGTGTCAGCTTTTCAAGAGGTTGTTGGATTGAGTTTGCGGATCTTTTCTTTAGGATGTTTACATTTGCGGACGTGGGTCAGTTTGGCTGATACGCTGGGCATGATGTTTGTGGCCTGATTCTTGTTCTTTGTACTTGAGTCAGATTTTCTGTTTCTTCCTGAGTCAGTTTGGATGAATTGTATTTTTCTTAGAACTTGCTCATTACACCTAAGTTTACAAAATTTTTGAAATAAAAGTAACACCCTCTTATATTTTTAATGTGAGGATTTGGGATGATAATTCTGTCCTGGTATTTCTTGCTGCCTAACACGCCCCTGCCCTCCAAATAAAGCACAGCTCAGTGGCCTGGAACAGCCACCATTCGGTTTTGGTGGTGACGTTGGGCAGGGATGGGGGCAGGGTGTAGCCGGGACAGTTGGTCTGTGCTCCGCGGGACTGGGACCTCCGTGGGGGTCCCTCGGGTGACCGGAAGCGTCAGTGTGTCTGCATCGTCAGTCCTAGCAGTCAACATCTTGTCCATCTTGTCCGAGGAGGCTTCCCGAGGGACGGGGCAGGCACCTGCCTGGGGCTGACATGGGCTCATCCCTCGGTGTGGATGTACGGCTGGGTGGGCTCAGCCACAGAACCGGCTTCCTGCACAGAGAGTCCTCGGAGCCTGCAGCCCCAGAAGGCACGGGCCCAGCACGCAGCGGCCCTTCCGCGTCCGCCCGACCCACCGTGACGGGCCCAGGGCCTGCTGAGCCTCTCAGGGACACCTTGAAAGGACCACTTTGCTCCGCGGCAGGGGTGTCCCATACAGGTGGGCACCCGGCTCTCCACTGCCCTGTTTCCGGGGCCTTTTCTCTCTTCTCTGTGTGTTGGGATTAGCCGGGCCAGCACCGGTCTCTGTGTGGCTGCTAGTCTGTGTGATTAATGCAGGTTTAATTTCTTCCTTTTTCCCCCTCCCATTTTCTCTGGGCTTCTTTTGCACTTGTTTTGTTCTGGCTTATTTTTATACTGAGGTGGGGATTCATGGTTTTCCCCCCTTTTCTAAAAGTGTGAGCGTTAGGCTACGCATTTCCCTCTGGTGTGCCGCCTTATCTGCGTGCCACACGTTTCCATATGGAATCTCTTTTGTTTTTAAGTTTAGATATTTTCTGGTTTCTATTGTGATTATTTCCTTCCAACTGTGGATGCCTTTGGAGAACACTGCCTAACTCACAAATGCACGGAGACCCTCTGGTTATCTTTGCATGGGATGCTGTGCGGGCCGCGGTGGGGGGCCGTGAGCTGACCCCCGCCCCCGGGACCCCACTGCTCACTAGGCGCGTCCCGGAGCGTCTGTTCGGGACGCAGGCCTCCGTGCGCTGCTCTGCAGCGTGTTCCTGGCGCTGCTCCCTGCTCTCTGTCAGCTGTCCTCTGCGGCCCCGTGACCACAGCCTTCTCCATCTTGGCCTACCTTCTGTCGCGCTCCTGCTGTGACTGTCACCGTCCCTGGGCCCAGCCCTCCGCGTCTGTGACTCCATTCAGTCCTCGCGGTGCCCTCTGTGGCGGTGGCACCTAGAGGCCACCCTGTTCCTGCAGCTGCGGAGCCGGGCGGCCTCCCAAGGCCCCCCTCTTGCCTACTGAACCCATAGTTCTACAGTCCCCAAGGTGTGTGGCAGCTCCCGCCGCCCCATTCCTGTTCTTCCTGCTGAGACTGTGCAGGTGGCAGAAGCCATCCCCGTGTGAGTCCGGCTCCCCCGGGGCAGCTCCGATGGGCCGTCCTGGGCATGGTCCCTCCGGCTGACATCAGGGCTCCGACTTCCGCCCTCACTCTGGGCCAGTGGGTCACAGCGTGGGCACTAGAACCGGCCTCTGGGAGTCGTGGTCATGTTCTTCCTGCTGGTTCCCTTCTCTGTGCCATCGGTGGACCTTGGTTGGTACAGTGACATCTGAGTTCTTTCACACATTGTCCTTCTTTGGACGGTGGAGGCTCCAGGTCCTGCTCTTTGTTCTTTGTTACGGGGGCTCACTGTGCCTCCCACACACCCTCCAGCCAGGACAGGAGCTGCTGGGCAGATTACCGGTCAGACGGGGATGGCGTGGAGGACGGGGCACGGCACTGCCCCTTCCTTTATTCTCTCAGCTGGGTGTGGAGACAGGACCGGTGGGGCGCTAACGGTTCAGTGACAGTGTGCGCAGGCCTCTGTGCTCTGCTCCGAAGCCTCTGTGCTGGATGGGACGAGCCCAGGCTGAGAGCCCATTGTCGTCAGTCACTGTTAGACCGGTGACAGCAGCACAGGACATGGGGACCGTGTCTTCGACCCGTCCTCGCAGACCTGCTGACACGTGTTACCGATGAACTGAGTCACAGCTGAGAGATGTGGGGCTTAGCGACTGGTCACTTCTAACCCTTGAGGCCCCACAGCCAGGGCACGTGGCCCCAAGGAGGTTCGTGGTGACTAGACTAAATCTGCAGTTAGGGGCCCCTGCACGTTTGGAGATGGCCTGTCTACACTCGCTGCCGGTCTTCTGGGCGCCCACTCGGGGACTTCCGCACTCTTCCTGTGGATGCTAGCTAGCAGCTCTGCGCCGGGGAAGCCCCACTCTGGACTTTCCCCCCGTGTGGGTATCGGTTTGTTTCTCTAAAAGAAAATGTTGACGTTGCGTATGTAGGCTGTGTCAGTGTATAAGCGTGTTGAAATGCTCCCGTTAATGAGCTGCGAGTAAAACACATCTGTGCCCAGAGGAAGTGGCGTGGCGACGTTTCACACGCTCTGCCTGCAGACGCACGCGTGGCCTGGCTCTTCCAAGCCCGGGCGGGAAGTGCAGGGAGGCCTGCTCCGCGCGTTTCTGATGTCCGTCTGTATGCGTGTGTGGGCGCGTGCCACGTGTGCGTGTGTGGCCTTTTATCTTCCCGAGGGTGACAGGTGCACACGGGGTTTCCCCGGAGGCCTCGCTCCGCAGCTTGTGGGTTGGCGCGCGCGTGCATTCGGACTCGGGAGGCCAGATCGGACGGCGCGGGTGTGCGCACCTGCCTCTCCCGAGCGCCGGAGCGGAGCTGAGACTCATCGTTGGGCACCTGCTTTAGGAAAGCGTGGCGTACACTAAAAGTGACTCAAGCTTCTATTCAGAAAGAGGATTTTTAATTAACAGTGTTTATTATTAGAACTCACATCTGAAGTGTAGAAGAGGCGAAGTGATCGGACCGCTCCGTTACAGAGTGAAGCCCCTCCAGCGGGGCGCGGCGGGCTCCGGGAGTGATTGAAGGAGGCGGTCCCCGGGCACCGCCTGCCCCGGGGCTCTGCCGGTCGAGCAAGCACAGGCACTGCCCAAGCCTGACGGCACAAACTTGCGAAATCCTGCTGACATCCGACAGGCTAAAAAATACCTTTTGCTTGATGTAAGCTGATGAATTAAGGCTGTTTGCCTTTCCAGGTGCGTTTCCAGGTGCGATTCCAGGTGTGTTTTCTAAGTAACTTCCAGCCCAGATTGCTTGTTCCTGTGAATTCTCTCCTCCCCTGGGGTCGGCGCGGCTCCGGGTCGGTGCGCTGCTGCCCCCCAGTGGCCGTGTGGCCAGGAGCGGCCCCGGAATCCCGGCTCCACCGGGCGCCGCCGTGCCTCGCGCCGGGCGAGCTACACTTGCCGAAAGCTTTTTACCGGGTGTAGTTCCTTTGAGGTGATTAAAGGAAAACTTACTAGTACTTGATTGTTTGGTGACTATTACGTGATTCAGCATCTGCTTTTGAGAGAAGCTGAGGCAAGTAAAGTCCCCATGAAGTTGATCCTCTGTAGGATGGACTTGCGGCTGTCGAGTGGCTCGTTCGAGGAAGGTGGGTTTTCAGCATCCAGGAAGTCTTGTGGGGAGGAAGCACGAGGAGGTCGTCGGCGGAGGGCTGCTGGACGCCCGCGCTGGCTCCCCCGTTCCGCAGAGGCTGGCAGGCGCCCGGCGACTCGGCGACTGCCGCAGGAGCGGGCGCTGAGCTCGCGGTGGGCAGGGGGTGCCCGCCGTCTCGGGGGGTGCAGGCGCGCCCACATCTGCTGGTGATTTCCGGGTCTGGACGTGTCGGGAGCCTGAGGCGACGAGCTCCCGGGGGACCTGGAAAGGAGGGTCTGCTCTCTAACCGCTGCCCCCCGCCCCTTCTGGCCCAAGAGCCCTGAGAGTGTGGAAGGGGTGAGTTCTGGTTGCTTCTGCCGTGCCTGTCAGCCGGGGCGGTGGCATGGAGTCAGCGTCCCGGGAACTAGAGGGCGTGGACAGCTGGTGAGTGGCGCAGAGCGGCTGAGTCCGTCCGTGTCGCGGGGGCCGTGCAGCCGGCGACAACCTGCATGTGGTGCAGGCGGCGAGCGCCGCAGTCTGTGTCCTGTATGGCGACGGCAGGTCCTTCTGTCCGAGGAAGCACGCACCAGGGAAGTGAACTACTCGTGATCCTCCGTAGAAATAAACTGTCCTTCAAGGCATACGAGCAATAACGAGGCCCGAAGGAGGGCTGCGGAGCACGTGCTGCAGAGTGAGGGGCCGAGCGGTGACCAGCACAGCGACGCGGAGAGCCCTCTCCTTCCACGGGCGCTCCATGGCTGTTCCAGCTGCAGAGGAGAAATGTCCTATTTCCCCCATAAAATGAAAGCTAATTTTGGCAGCACATAGTCTGGTGTATGATACCTTTCCTTTTCCATGGTGGTTTGGGAAAGAAAAGTAAGCACAAAAGCTTCTGGCCAGCCCGAGTCTTCGCCTGGGTGTGCCGCTCCCCAACGGCCCACTAGCCCCTGCGGCTTCCCCAGAGGCCCAGGAGGCCCGGCGGCCCTGCAGCGCGTGGCTTCGCACTTAGTTCCACGTGTGCTTGCTGCTTTTGCCTTCCTCGAAGAGATGGAGTTGTTTCTTGTGTTTTCTTTTTTAGATTTTTAAAAAGATTTTATGTATTTATTTGGCAGAGGGAGAGAGAGCGCACAGGCAGGCCGGGTGGGGGTGCAGAGGGAGAGGGAGAAGCAGGCAGCCCGACCACGATGATGCGATGATGCGAGGCTCCATCCCAGGACCCCAGGATCATGACCTGAGCTGCAGGCAGACGCTTCACCAACGGAGCCCCCCAGGCACCCTGTTTCTTGTGTCTTCCCACGTGAGTGTCTGCCGCGGCTGGGGCAGCTGGGGTTGTGCCTGAGGACCCCCTGCAGCGTCTCCCCGGGGGCTCCCCCATGAGAGGGGCCGGGAGCCTCGACGCTTGTGCTTCTCATCACCACCACACCCGGGCGCTTTTTCTGGAGCAAATATTTGTGAACCTCCCGTGGTGTTCTGAGCGAGGATGACAGAAGGCACTACTTCGTATCGTTCTCACCGTACAATTATAAAAAGACACGTAGTGCCCACGCCGAGTAAAAGAGAAATTGCGAGCGCATTATACAGGCCTCTTGAGTCATCCAGTGTGCGGCACCTGGTACTCAGGCGTGGCCGCTGGCCGGGGACACCGAGGCGTGCCCTGTGGTGCCAGCGCCCGTGGCTGGTGGCTCATCTCCGGCTATGCCTGCAGCCCGGGGGCAGTTCCGAAGGACGCTGGCCCACTCTTCCCTGTCCCCACGTGGCAGTTCCATGTTTGCATGGTCAGGTGTGCGTTGAAGACCAGAGAAACGCCTCATGCTTCCATATAAGACCCAGTGGGGGTCTGGGCTGGGGGGTGGGGGCTGCCTTCCCCACCATGTCGGTCCTTCCGTGCAGGAAGCTTCTCTGTTTCAGGGACCGTCCTGCGTGTCCCCGTGGCACCCTCTCCCACAGAGCACCGGAAGCACCCAGCATGGTGGTGAGCAGCCCGGCAGGGAGGGTGTTCCTTGGGAGCCTTGGGCCCACAGAGCCAGTGGCAGTAGTGGGTGGTATCCCCGACACCTGTCCCCTGGGGCTGCCCCGCAGGGCCTCCCGCGCTGTGTCTCCAGCTCACCGCGCAGGCGGCAGTGGCTCCCGGGGAGGGAGTGACGCAGGTGTCCACGTGACAGTAATCCAGGCCGGCTTGTCCCACCACCGAGGGCTGTTGCATTGAAGGTTAATGCTGTAGTGGCACCGAGCTTTGGATCTTTATGGATCATGGCAACAGCTCGACCTTTTTTCCTTTATAGTGGTCTCGTGGTTGCAGGAACTGTTGAGCACAGATGACGCCTTCTTCCTGAACTTTCCCGGGCGGAGTCTGGCTGCGAATGAGACGTGATTCTGTTTTCTGGCATCGGTCATTGTCCCTGAGAAGGTGTCTCTGTGGGTCCGGCCTGGCTCATGGGGTTTTGCCGCATAAGAGGTGTTGGTGTCTCTGTCGCTCAGACCCAGGGCAGCCACTGCGGTGGGGGCCGCCGGGATGCTCTTCCAGTGGCGCTGACTGCGGTGCTCGTGGGCTCTAGTGCTGTGGAACTAGGGAGCCAGAGTGGACACGGCCCCGCTGGGGTGCAGCTCCACACCTCCGGTCGCGGCTTTGGCTCGGATGGCCCGTGCGGGTGGCCACAGCCGCCCTGGGAGTGGGACAGAAGGCAGAGCCACTTCCCGAATCTGGGAAGGCCCATGGGGAACCCGCGCCCTGGGGCTGGCGCTGGCGGCGGAGGCTGGTGTGGCGCGGTCCTGGGAGAGGGGCTGGTGCGTGGTACTCGGTGGGCAGCTGCCGGTCCCGGCTCCGGCGGTGAAGCCAGTCGGACGGTGCTTTGGCCGGGGCAGGTGCAGTCGGACGTGCGGGCCGCGGAGCTCCCCGGCCCCCCAGAAGACTGAGCTTGGACGACAGCGCCCGCAGCGGTCGGCGCGGAGAGGCCCCTGCGCACCCCGTCACCCCCATGTTGTGCGCCCTTGTCTGTGTAGACGCGGGATCCTGGGTGCAGTCGGGCAGTCTAGCCTTGCTGCCCCACAGGGCTGGACGGTGGACCCACGGCTTCCGCTCAGAGGTGTGGGCCCGGGCGTGTCCCTTGAGGTCTCCGCGGTTGAGGCATCTGGGGACTGGCGTTCTGTTGCCGCGTCACGAGTCACCGGGACCTTGCGATCACCGTTTGCAGGACACAGGCCATTGGGGTCCCGCTCAGGGGCTCCCCAGCCGCCATGGCCTCCGAGGTCTGGGGCATCTTCCAGAGCTCGCGGGCCGTGGGCGGATCCCGCTTTGGGTGCTTAGAGCCCGGCCGGCCGGAGGGACCCCCACCCCCCATTTCTAGGCGGCCGGGCTGCCTCTTCTGCCCACGGTCACTGCCTTCTCCGGCCTTCAGGGCCGCCCCTGTGGGGCTCAGAGGCAGCTGAAGGGGGACCGTGATTTTGTCTCTAAAATCCCCTCCCCTTTGCTTTAGATCGCAGTGTGGCCGCAGCTCCGGCGTGTCAGGGGGACGGGATTGTCCAGGGTGTAGACGCGGGGGTGGGGCGCCAGTCCCACACAGAGGGCAGGAACCCGGCGGAGAAGCGGGCCTGCCCCGATGGGTACCCCGACACCTGCAGGGGCGGAAACCTGGCGGGATGGACTCCGGGGGCCTGTGTCCCCAGCGGCGTGTGCCTGATGGGTCGCCCAGTGGGCCGAGGCCCAGCCATTCCAGAGTCCGACACGCGGAGCAGACGGCGGTCAGCGAGGCCAGGGCAGCGCGGCGGAGTCGGGCGCGGGGCACTGGCGCGGGCTCTCCACGGAAGACGCCGTCGGGCTGCCTGATGAGCTCGTGAGGCTCGTTCCCCGGAGCCCTGTGCCCTGCGGCGGCCCGGGAAGGTGAGGAGTGCGTGGGCATCTTCGTCCCCAGGGGCTGGCCGCGGGCCTGCGGGCGACAAGCCAGAGAGCGAGCCCTGCAGGCGCCCCCGGGCGCCCGGGACAAGGGTCAGGGGTCTGCGCGGGGGGGGCGGTCCCGCGGCTCTGGGGGCAACAGAGCGAGCGGGCAGGGGCGGGGCGTGCCAGGGACGGTCCGTGGGCACAAGCTGGGGCCATTGCACGGGCCGCTGGGCTTCCTCCGCTGCGCTCCCCGCCCTGGCGCTCGTGCACCCCAGGACGACGGCCGCGGGACTCGGCCTCAGACCCGGTGCCTCGGCCGGGCCCTGGGAAGGCGGAGATGGGTGGCGGCCGCGGGGACCGGGGTCTCGGGGAGGCCAATGGGAGCAGCTGGGGGAAGCGGCGGCTCCCGCTTCCTGCTCTGTCCCGCGGAGAAGACGCGAGTTCGGGGCGGGACAGTGCGGCTCACCCCGGGGGCAGCGCTCCAGGGCCTCGAGGCCGTCCCCAGCCCGCCGCCTTCGGCTCTTCCGCAGCGGCCCCGGGAGCACATGGCTCCTCTCCGAGCCGCTCCTGTGCTCAAGGCCCCTGGCCATGGGGAGCCAGTCGGTGGCAGGCGCAGGGGACGGCCCTGCGGTGGCCCCACGTGACAGCCCTGCACTGTGCGTCATGCACCTGCCGGCGGTGCGGGGCCGCTGGGCCAAGCTATGGTGTGTGCGGGCGGCTGCCGGCCACGACCCTTGGGATGGCGGTGGCGCAGGCGGCCCCGTGGCGCTGACGCCCGGTGGGAGCAGATGGTGCTGGACAGGGACGCCCGAGGGAGGGGTGGCCGCCGCTCCAGGGGTCGTGTCTGACTGTAGAGCCTGCGGGGCTCCCCAGCCGCTTCCGTGCAGAGGCCTGGGCAGCCGCCCCCTGGGGCCCTAGAAGCTACCGGGTGGGGCGGGGCAGGGAGTCGTGATTTTGGATCGTTTTCTGTCCAGAAAACGGAAGACTCTGAGGAGAACTTGTTCAAACAGTATCGAGTGTGAAAAATTCCTAAAAAGTGGTTGTATTCCCAGTTTTTCTGTGCTGTGGATTTAAGTTTCCAGATAGACAAAAAAATACACGATTAACTGCAAAAGTAAGACGTGGAAAGCCAAAGTTCTCTGGCCCGAATGCTGGCTGGAAGCCGTTGGCTGGAAACCCCCGGGTCTCCGTAGCGGTTCAGAGCTGGGGGCGGTTTTCTTCCCACTGTTGTGCGCTCTGGCCATCACTGCTGCTGCGTCCAGGTTCTTGCCGTGATCGATAATGTGAAGGCTCGGGGGACACTCGTTTGTGGGTGCGGAAAGGTCTGGGGCTCTCCTGTGCTTTCCTGCTGTTTTCTGCAGAGGCTTTTCCCAGGGCGGCGCTTGCAGGGAAACCGGCGCCCTGTGGGCCACTGCCCCTCTGAATGGAGGGAAGGCGAGCTGATGGGCTCTGGGCCCCTTGCCAGACCCGCTCCCACGGGCAGATTCCAGCAGGTGCCGGGCGCCCCCATTGCAGCTGTGCGGAGAAAGCCGGTGCCGCAGGCCTCCCTCCCGGTTCTGGGATCTGGGGGCCGGAGCATGGGAGGACCGAGGGCGGCTTCCCTTCTGGGCACCTGGAGGAGGGGGCAGGGGTCTCGCACTCACTGCAGAGCTGCTTTGGAGGCCTGGGAGTGGGGCTGGGACCTAGCGGGACAGTGGCATCTGCTGCTTTGACGAAAGTGGGGGCAAGAGGGAGGTGGCTTGTTGTCCAGGCAGCGTGAGCTTCCTGGGGTGCAGTGGAAACCACTGGAACGGTACAGTGCTGTTTTCTGTGGGAGGGGAGCACCAGGCAGGGGTGCTTCTGAGCAGGGGCATGGTGGGGGGGTAGAGCGGAGGGAGAGGGTAGGAGTGTGGAAGAGCAGGGCAGGGCCTGGGTGGATGCCTGTCCCGCAGGGCCAACGCCAGACCTGTGTTGTATCAGTTTTTATCCAAGAGGTGCCTTCACAGACAGGTCAGCTAATTCAGGCTTTTGATGAAAATTGGCCATCCATAGCCTTCACTTTCCTCTGATGTTTTGAAAAGGTTGTAGATAGGGGCATCTGGATGGCTCAGTGGGTTAAAGCCTTTGCCTTCGGCTCAGGTCATGGTCTCAGGGTCCTGGGATCGAGCCCCGCATCGGGCTCTCTGCTCGGCGGGGAGCCTGCTTCCTCCTTTGTCTCTGCCTGCCTCTCTGCCTGCTTGTGATCTCTGTCAAACAAATAAATAAAATCTTTAAAAATAAATAAATAAATAAAAAGTTGTAGATGTTTATACTTCGGGGTTGGTCAGTGTTAGACCCTCTGCCTGCAACAGAGCCGCAGTGCAAGGGGCCCCCCGGGCGAGAGGGCTGCCCCGCACAGCAGCAGTGCTCAGGCACACGGGCTGGAATGAGGTCCTAGCTGTCCAGGTCCGACTCTGCTGTGTGTGGCCTGTCACACGGGAGCTCACCTGCTGCTCCCCTGCTGCGACAAAGCGTGCGTGGATGCCGTCTCAAGGAGGTTCCCAGAAGCCTCCACGTGACACTTCTGTGCTCGTCCCAGCAGACACGACTTCAGTCCCATGACCACGACCGGTCACAGGGCCGCTGGGAGTGCCGTTCTTGGTGGCGCGCCATGTGGCTGCTCTGCCTCAGAGGAAGGAGGGAGTGGATGTTGGGGTGAAGATGGCAGTCCCTGCCGTGCTTTCGTTTCTAAATAATTACTCTGCTGCTTTGTGATTTACATATTTTAGGCGTGATCCGTTGATGTTTAGTACAGATAGCAGCAGCTTGAGCTCACGTCACACTCTTTTTGCCCTTCTTTTTTGTGCTATTTGGGAATGCTTTTGGCTGAAAGTCCCAGAATGCATGACCTACAGTGTCTCACGGAGTGGGGATTTCGTCATTTACTTCGTAGTAAAGAACACAAAGGCAGGTTTCTGCTAGAGTTGGTTGATAGCACAGCCGTGTCAGAGGTCTGGGTCTGTGTCTCAGTGGTTCTCCTAACCCTTCTCTCATGGTGCACCATGGCTGCTGCCGCTCCAGCCATCACATTTGTAGTCAACGTGGCAATAACTGGGAAGGGCCAGGCAGCGTGGCCCATGTCTGTCCTTTTCATTAGGGCGTTCCAGAAACCTCCATCATACTTTCATTTATAGCTCATTGTCTAGGACTGGGTCCTGTGGCCAGCTGTTGTCCCAAGGGACCCTGAGAACGTGAGTGTCTGACTCTCGTGGCACCCCGGTAAAGGCGGGGAGCATGAGGCCGGGCAGCCCGGACTGGCAGCCATGCTCTTGTACCGCTTGTCCAGGGACGCGCTTCTTTCCCCGGGAGCTCAGGCTGCCCCCCAGCGGCCAGCTGCATCAGGCACGTGCGGACACCTGCCCTGCCCGTCCCTTCCTCACTCTGCTGCTCGGCAGGTCTGGGTCCCTCCCTCTTTCCTTCTTTTGCATAGTCAAAGCAGAAAGCCATTTTCTGTTCTGTCACCGGGGGTCAGTCCGTTTCCAGTTCGTAAGTGGTGTTTATATGATTACGAGGAGTAAGTGTTGTTCATCAGAGCCAAGTGAAATGTGTGTGGTCGTACTCCCCTCCGTGCCCTCGCTGCCGTGCGCACCGGAGAATGTTAAAGTGACTCCGCTTTTAGCGCGCTCTGCTCGCGGTGGACACCGAGCCGCACTTGAGCCTCCCTTATAATCGGATCGTGCCTTCCCAGGGCATGTTTCCTCTTCCCGATGCTCACGTCGCTGCGGCCGTGGAACAAAGTGGGGAGGAGCGTGGCCCTCCCCGTGGCAGCCCTGCGTCCCCAGGCCCCCTGCTCGGCCTCCCCGCCCGGTCTCCTGGTCTCTGCGCCGGAGGGGAGGGTGCGGCGGTGGCCACGGGCACTCGGGGGCTGGTCTGGCCGTGGCTGCCCGTGGCGCTCGCGTCGTTTCCTCGTCGGGTGAGGAACCGCAGGCTCCCTTCACGCGCAGCCTCGTCGGGCTCGTTCTGTTGCCGGAGCACATTCGCTCCTTCCTGTCGTCCGCGTGTTTCTGTCTCATCTCGGACCGGACCGCGGTTTCTGTGTTCTGAAGCTGCACTGAGGTACGATTCACATACGATGAAAATCGCCTGTTTTAGGTGTTCGGTCTGCTGTGTTCTGACGGATGCGTGTGGTTAGCACAGCCGCCGCCCACCCGGGGGTCTCGGTCCCTCGTGGCCGCAGCGGGGCCTGGTCTGTGGGCCTCCCGGGACGCAGCGCGCGCCCTGTGACCCCCGCGTCGCCGGCCCCGCGAGCGGACGACTCACCACTAGGCGGTGCTATGGGACCGCGCCGGGACGCAGAGCCCGTCTCCGCTCAGGAATCGGTTTTCCAGGCGTTTCCTCCGTGAGCCCTGATGCCCGGCTCCTTCCGAAAAGATTCTGCCTAATGGCTTTATTAGGACCGTTTTAAAGAACCCATGAGGTCGGGGTATGGAGCATTCGTAACTGATCTGGTTCAGTGAGTGGTAGGATTTGTAAATTAGATTTTATCAGTTTATAAATTTAACAGTAATGAATCGAGTCTGTGGAGGGGCCTGGAGGACACAACTTCATACATTTGTTCCAGTTTAGAAAATCAGTACTTTGTACAGTTTATGTGTAACCTAATTTTGTGACTCTACTATTTTAGAATAGGCAAGATAAAATGCAGAAAAGCCTGTACCACCAAGCTCTGAATGTGTGCCGGTAAAGCCCAGCGGGGTCAGTTTTGAAGGCCTGATGGCTTCGTCCAGCGACCCCTGAAGGAGCCCCAGGAGTCAGGGAGCCGCACAGAGGAGAGACCGTCTGGGCAGAGGAGCGGGACGAGGACGCTCTCCCAGGAGAGCACGGGCTGGTTGGGCAAGGCCACGCACGCTCCTTCGGGGGACCCCGGGACCTGCCAGACAGATGACCTCGCTCGTGCCCGCCAGGTGACTCCTGATGGATGTCGGGCTCCCACTTCTGGGAGGGGCCGTGGATGTGATGAGGTGAAGTCTCAGTTTGGAGACCTGGGGCTTAGGCTAAGCGCGTCCGTTTTGGAGGCAGTTGTCTTATTTTTACTCGCGCGGACGGGTTTCCAGTTTTAGTAGGATAACAGCAGAGTTTGTGGACGTGTGTGGCTGATGTGCACTGCAGAGGAATGTCAGTATTTACGTTTTAAAGTCCCCCTTCTGTGAACCTTGTCTTGCACCTCCTCGACCTTTACTGGCCAAAGGTCAGCCCCGTTCCCACTCTGCCATCCTGTTCTTCTGCACTGCCCGTTCTTCTCTGGCCGTGCAGCAGCGGGGGCCGGGTCCTGGGGGCACCGGCCTGGCCAGGCAACCGCTAACATCTGCGATGTCATCCAGGGGCGAAAACGTCCTGGCTCAGATTCTGCCCACAAGGCACAGAATTCTGGAAATCTAGACGGAGGGGAGGTCCGGTGTGTAGAGTTGCCTCTGGGCAGAGGGTTGGGGGAGATGCTACAGACGCCCCCTCAGTGTTGGTCCGGCGTGCAACCGCTCTGCAGGCTCAGGGTGATGGGCCCCTTCCCGCCCACCACGGGCCTCGTGGCTTAGAGCTGGCTGTGGGTCCTCGAGGGCCGTGTGTACCTGCATCTGTACAGACAGGACATGAAGCCCAGGGGCCGCGCCTGCCCCAGGACCCTGGACTTGGTAGTGGAGGTGCTGACAACACACGTCAGGGTCTCACGAGACCCCCCCCCCCGTTCTAGTTGAACAATGTCTGAAAACTCAGCCTAGGGGTCACACTGCCCTTTTCCTAGAACTTGGATGTAGCCCTCACTGTCCTCTGGCCTGACTTTAGCTCCTCAATAATTAGATTCTCTTGGTCTAGGTTCCCTTAGAATTCTTTATTCACGGATTTCAGGGATGTTGCTGAGAAAAATGTGAGTTTTCTTTGCTTTTTCCCACCTTTTCCACACACGGGGGTATCTTCCCGTGGCCAATTCGGATTTTTATTTCTAGGATGTTTTCTTCCATCCTAACGAGTGTTTTCCTGGTTTGCGTGTTCTGGTCTGTGGACCCACAGGTTGTGTGGCTTTGGCTCTGTGCCCCGTGGGTCCAGGCCATCGTGTCTCTGACCCCCTTGTTACAGTTTTCTTCTCCATTTACTCTCGTTGGAGTTTTCAGTCAGACCGAACACTTCTGTCCATATTTATGCTGCTTCCTTCCTTCACACATATCCCAGTTAGAAGCAGCCCGCGGTCATCCGGAAAGACCAGGCTGGCCAGAGGTTTTCTACCCCAGGTTGAGTAAAGTCACTTTGTCTTCTTTGAAGGACCAACCAGTTCTACTTTATATTTCAAAAGGTTTGCGCTTTATTTTGTTTTTTCGTGGTCGTTATTAATAAGCATTATTTCTCAAGGATGCTTCAGAAACCCATCTTTAAAGAAGACCTGCTTGAACCATGGCCGCCCACTGCGTACGCCGCTTTACCTTCAAATGCCTGTTTGGACTTGATCAGAGCGTTTCCTCGGTATGCAGCACGGGTCCAGAGCTCTCGCTGGCAGCCCTGGGCCTACTGGATGGGAGTTCCCTGTTGCCAGCATCGGTCCACGGGCCGCCTGGCCCACCCACGGGCCACCACGCGTGGCTGCTTCCTTAGCTCTAGGTTGCTTTAGGCTTCGGGAGCTAATTTTAGGGCCTTCGATGTAAGTGCCTTTTTTTCCCCTGCCAAATCCAACATCTGCTGTACTTATTTGAGAAATGTATGTTCTGATTTTAATTTAAAATTCCTTGATAGAGTTACTGTAAAAGAAAATGGAAAAAGCTTAATTGAATTTACGATCTTAATTGAGCGGAGGAATTTTGCGAGCAGACGTAAGCTATACTTATCTCCATCTGTTTGAACCATTTTCATATAGGAAATGGAGATGTGCTAATTTAAAGAAATGTGTGTGTGTTATTTTGACTTAAAGTTGTGAGGAATCGTAACATATAAAGAAGCAGAATCGAGCAGTCATGTTTTTGCTTTAACTGAGCGGCAACTGGAGTGAAGAGCTCGGCCGAGTCCCAAGTGTCCTGGATTCTGAACCGTGTTCTGCTGTTTACACGGCGTGTGTGACCTTGGGCGACCTGCTCTGCCCTGCGGCCGAAGGGCTCCTTTTTATCAAGCAGCAGTGCTGATGGTACGGTAGTGGCCAGAGCCCAGCTGGGCACCGTGGCCTGCCCCGCCTTCTCTTGACCCCCAACCGAGCCCGGGGCGGGTGCCATCACTGCCTTCTGTGTTGTACCGAGGAATCCGAGGAGCCAGGAGGGTAAGACCTTGCCCGAGGTTCCCTGGCTGGCGGGGGTAGGGGGGGCCTTGGACCAGAGAGACCTGCTTTGGGCTTTGTGCTGGTTACGGCTGGGCTGTAATCCTGGCCACACTGTACAGCTGTATGGATTGTGCACTGCACAGCTCCACTCAAAGACTTGAGTGACATCCCTGATGGCTGTAAAACAGATGGGGGCTGTTTCTAGGCTCCCTTGTGCAGGCAGTTCAGAGGCTGGTATTTGCGAGGTGTGAGTGAGCTGATCGGGGTTGGTGTCTGGGAGGTGACCGTTCCTGGAAAACTCCTCCTCCACACTCTGCCTTAGTGGCTGCTCCCTTGCAAGCTTCTGCCCATCCTTCCCGTCCCGTCACCAGAAGTGCTGCCTTCGCGGCTCAGTCCTGGCTTCTCCTGGGCTCTGTACTCGTGACCTGGCTTGTCAGCACCCGCGCTTCTGTGGGCCTCGGACCCTGGGTGTGCCCACCGTCTCTTCCTGGGCATCCGCCATGTCTCTGACTTCAGACAGCAAACCGGACCCCTGGTTCTTGACCCCGCCCGCAGTCTTCCCATCTCTCCGACTCTCAGGCCACAGACCTGGCCATCCTGTCCCTTCTGTCCCCTTTTAGGCCACATGTCTGCTGTTCCTTAGCTGGTGTCCGGGTTGGTTATTTCTTGCCTCTGCCATCATGTGCCCTGAGCCATCGGCTGTGTCTGCACCAGTCTGACCGGACCCTGCCTTAGCCCTCGCCCCACATCTCTTCTTCACCAGTGGCCAGAGGCTAGGACCAAGCTAAAGGTCCTGGGCAGAGGGACTGCCAGGTCCTTGCACTGGCCCAGAGTGCCCAGAGCTGGCCTTTGGACCTCCTGGTTTTCACCTCTGCCAGCCTGGCCTCCTGGCTGTTCCGGGGCTATGGCCGCTGCTGCCACAGAGCCTTTTCCTGTGCTCCTCGACACTGTCCTCCAGGTGTCTCCTCCCTGTTCCTCGGGCCGTCGTGCGCTTCCCTGCCACCGTCCTCAAGACTGGGAGAGACCGCTGCCCTCCCACGCCCAGCCACTGTCCGGGGTAACACCTACCCCCTCTGACATACGAGGCCAGTCGATGGCTTATGGGGCCCCTTGTTGCCTGTGTCTCTTCCCTCCACGAGCAGATGCTGCTTTTGTTCCCTGGTGTGTCCCCAGCACCTGCTCAGGCCTGGCCCTCACTTAGCCGGTGCTCACTGTTAGCTGAAGGGGCGAATGAGTACGTGCTGTGTTCCTGCTAACAGATCATTCTGAGGCGCTTTCATACCGAGTAGTGCTACACTTTCCCATGTGTTGATTCTATAGACTCATTTCACAGACTTTGGAGTTCTAATGGAATCAACTCCTATTTTTTTTATAAGAGAAAGATAGTTGTTAAGAGTTTTTTTCATAAATTAATATTCTAGGAACATTAAAATTTCGGAGTCTTTACTCTGAGGACACGGATAAAAATAAAATTAATGAGGTACAGGAATGTCAGATGCTACATGGTGAAGGGCTATTTACGACATTCTAGAATTCAGTAGCGTTAACTCGCAAAGATGTGGCAGCTGAAGTCAGAAATGGATGTACTTGTGGAGCATAAGGAGTAACATGGAGGACATGGGGAGGAGGAGAGGAGAAGGGAGCTGGGGGAAACCAGAGGGGGAGATGAACCACGAGAGACTGTGGACTCTGAGAAACTAACTGAGGGTTTGGGGGGCAGTGGGGGCTTGGGGGAGCCTGGGGGTGGGTATCAAGGAGGACACGGATTGCGTGGAGCTCTGGGTGTGCCGCATACACAATCTTGGAACACACACAAAAATTAAATTAAATTAAAAAGAAATGGATGTACTTTACAGTTGGAGAAAAGATCTTCAAAGTATCTCTTTAAATTACGAACTGTCAGTTCAGTTATTGCAGAGACCGTATCTGGGGCACTGAATCACTGCCCTTCCGCTGTGTACTTTGTGATTCTCATGAATGCGGGCTTTCTGTTTTTATGCTTTTCTTAAATGATCGTAAAGGTAGGAAGGGTCGGGAAGAAGGAAGGAGGGACTGAGAGGCGCAGAGCTGGGACCTCATGTCGACCCTGGGAGCGTCCCGCCGGGGCTCGTCCTCGGGTGCGCGGTGCAGGCCCCCCCGGGCTGGGGCGCTGTGGGCCTGGTCATGCTCGTGGATTCTCGGCTTCTCTGACTTTCAGGAAAGTAGAAGACACAGCACTTGAGCTCTGCTGTGCGCCGGGTTGTGTCCTGTGAGGAGGGGACCGTGATGAGTGTGTGGGGCGGGGGAGACGGTGGGCGACCGCTGTCTCATCGAGCGTGTCGAGAGCGCGCAGAGCGGGTACAGGAGAAGGCTGTGCAGGGCGGTGGTCAGGGGGCCAGCTGGCCTTTCCGTTTTATAGCCTGTATGTACCCTTTAGTTAGACGGAAATGCAGTAGACTTGGCATTGTCGAACCATGCCAGTCTGGAGAACGGTCCTGATGTCCCACTTATCCCCACGGGAGGGTACTTTATGACATCATGGGGAGGGAGGCCAGTGCCGTCGAAAGACTCTACTACTCACACTTTCCTAGAGGAGGGGCCGTGCCACACAGGGCCACACGGGGAGCATCGGTCTTGGTCTGGAGGCCGAAAGGAGCGAGCGGTAGGCCTAGGGAGGCCAGAGCCTTCCTGGGGTTTCCACAGGAAGGGCAGGGCAGGGCACAGAGACCATTTACGACCGGCAGTTTGAGAAGGATGGCAGGGTCTGGGCTCTGCGTGGTCTGGTTGCCTGCTTCCTGGCCCTGGAGTGATTTAGAGCAAGGGCAGCCCTGGCTTGATGTGACAGTTACAAGAGGAAGGGAGGGGGTCGTGTGCATAGGAAGGACGCAGTCCTGGCTGAGCCCTGGGGGACGGTCTCTCCCTGGGTCTGGAAGGCTCCCGTGTGCGAGAGCATCGAGAGACAAAACGTAGGGGACACGACTTTCCCAGCGATGAGTGTGTGCCGACAAGACAGACACAGCCTCTGAGACAGCAGGTAGAAGAGCAGCCCCCACGGACAACACGGCGCCCCTGGCCCAGGGCACCAGGACACACGGACGTCCAGACATCCAGCCGGCACCCGCGAAGGGTCTCCCGGCAAACCCACCGCTGTGTCTTTCATCGTGTCAACTCTCATTTCCGAATTCATTTTTAATGATGGCATATCCCTGGGTGGTGGTTTGGGTGTGTTTCCACTTGCTGGGGCCCAAGAAGCTGTACGTGGGCTGGGTTTTTGGCAGTTGTGCATCGGCCCGTGCGCCGCTGGCCCTGCGCTCGCTGGGGCCCTCGGGTCAGGGCAGCGGGCCTCGCACGCCAGCCCCCGACGTCCCGGCTTGACGGTTTCAGTTCACCCTGATCCTGCTCTGGGAACTTTAGATCTGGAGCGTATGCAAGCTTTTCGCTTTGCAAGTGTCTCTTTTTATGAATATCCTTGCTATGAACTGTGGTGTGTCGTGATGTGAAACATTTTTGTCTCCTTTAGGTCAGAGGAGATGGAGAAATCAAAATTTTCTCCTTTCCAGGGCGCAGAGAGGAAGCCTGTGCCCGTTCGTTCCCGCCCTGAGGTGGCCTCTCCAGGGCTGTGCCTGTGCCTGGGGCAGGGCGGCTCCCCCACCGAGCTCGGCTTCCCGGGGGTGGGGGGTGACATCCCCATGAAAACCCTGATGCAGAAAGAGAAAACATTAAAACTGGGAGTGTCTCTGATAGCTGGGGACACACTCCTTGACCTCCTTGAGCACTGTTCCCCCAGACGGTCCTGCCGTAAGGAACCTGGTATCCAGACAGCTCCTTGTCGTTCGCCTCTACAGAAGCCGCCAGTGCTTGATTTCATCGGGACTGTTCAAGATTCCGGTCGTGCTGAGCTCTTTCTCGTGGCTCGGAGGGCTCCAGAAGTTCCGGCTCTGTTCTCAAATCTTGCTTCCTTGGTTCAGCTCCCATCAGGAGACCCCGGGCCAGTGCCCATAGCTGTGTAGACCCGCCTGTGCCAGTGTGCTCTCCTCGTCCTTGGCGTCTCCAGCCCAGTTACTCACGGCGTGACCATTTTCGGGGTTAGGCACCTAACTTGTTTTGATGCATGGCAAGGGAATAATTAACAAAGAAACTCATGGAAAAAATGCCCAAACAGATTTTAAATACAATAAGTAACTTTATATTTTAAAATAGGTCCAAAGGAATTTTCTTGTTTCTCATTTAAAATAATTGAAGAATGTTTATGTTTTCCTTTTCGTGTTTTGTTTTCCTTTCCTTTTCATGGTTTCCTCCGTGGTTTCTTGGTTCTCAGTCCCCTGGGTTGCTTTAGGATTGCTCTGTTGGGGACAGACTGCATCCGAACTCAGCAGAGGCCCCGAGCCCCTGAGTCCCGGGTGGCAGGACGGCCGGCCGGGTGCACGGTGCTGGCGGGGGCTTCCTCCAAGGCAACCTGTCGCAGGAAGCAGTGAAGCCTGTGGCGTCCCGCTGCAGAGAGGGAGGCTGTTGGATGTTGTTTTACCACAACACGCCATCGTGGGTATTTCGGGCCAGGCCCTTGCGGGTATGAGAAATGCAGAGCCGCAGGAGAGGGGGGACATCCCTGCCTGGCGGGCA
>ML093248.1:0-36300 GCA_003697995.1 Taxidea taxus jeffersonii | reverse complement strand
GGCTTGGGATCTGCTCTGGAATGGGCCGTGGTGGACGGCGAGGGTGGATTTGTGGTGCGTGGCTGCTCTGCTGTGCGTCAGGGAGGAGGGAATGGACCTTCCCAGTCTCCGGCCAGAGTGGAAGTGCCCGTGCCTGCCGGGAGAAGGACACACAGAAGGACCGTTGCTGAGCTCTGCCCCCCACCAGTGAGCGGCAGCCGTAATGGATCGAAGGCCCAGGATTTCTTGAACCTGTTGTGCCAGACGTCTGGGTGTACTTCGGGGCGTTCGTGCTGAGGGTCTTCACAGCACAAGAGGGGACCCCACTCACCTGAAGGAGCTGCTTCAGCTAGGGAGCCATTCAGAGAGAGAGCCGCGCTAGGCTGGCCGTAGACGTTGTAAAGCAAACCCGGTGTAAGATTTGTGAGGCTGTTCCCAAAATGCTGCGGAACGTGGATCGGATCTCAGCAGTGCTCGTTCCTCGTGTCGTCACCGCTGTTCGTGTTGAAACTACAGCCCACCTTCTTGTCTTCGTGGCCGCTGGTTCCAGACAATAAAGCGTATTTTTCCAGTGACCAGGGTTCTAGTTGGGCTAGACAGAGCCGACTGCAAGCGCAGTGTTCCTGTGTGTCCGCCTCGAAGGACGGAGCCTGGTTCTAAAAACTGCTTTATGAAGGTTTCTCCTCCCCTCCGCTTGGTTCCGAGCCGCTGACGTGACGCTGTGGCTCTGGAATCCGTCTTCGGCAGGGTGTGTGCCCTCCTCGAGGTTGCTGTCGCCGTGCTGAGGAGCAGGAGAGGCAGCCGGGGCGGGGCACGGAGGTCTGTGTGCGTGCGTGTGAGCACACACGCACGTGCGCGGGAGGGGTGTGGCTGGAGGGCACCGCCCGTGTGACAGGCCGGCCCAGTGCTCAGACACAGCTGGCCGTGGCGGGCGCTCAGGGACTCAGGCCTCTTTCTTTCTTTGACAGGAGGTTCCAGAGTCACCCTGGGGGGCTGCCACCCCCCGGTCCCGCAGAGGAAGATGGACAAGCATACGGGGAAGCACACGGGGGGCCGTGTGGCCAGGCCTGGGAGCATGGCCACAGCATGGAGAGTGCAGCGCCTTCCCAGGGCGATCCACCGTGTCTCTGCCCGCCGCTTTCCACGGCCGGCCCCGGGCGGGTAGCCTGGGACCACTGCTGGGGACATCTTGCCTGGCCAGGCTTATGCCCTCTGCCCCGGCGTGTTCTGAGGGGGTCATCATCCCCCAGTCACCGGCTCCTCCTGGGGTTCTTGCTTGTCCTCTAGGGCCCCACCTGACGTGGGATAGAGCAGTGTGAGAGCCGGCGACCCTCTGAATGGTTTGCTGGGGGCCTCATGAATCACAAAATCTAATCTTGGGCAAGCTCGTTTCTGGTATTTGCTGGGAGGAGAAAAGGCGTGTTCAGAATAGCGTGTGTAACGGTGATATTGAATGGGACAGGTGCCTCAGACTAACGGGTTTTTAGGCTTTAGAATGCCTTGGTCCCCTGTACTAGTGACATCATTTTACCGGGGCTCCTGGTGAACTGGGGGGCCTGCCCAAGGTCGCTGAGCAGCCCTCCTCGCTGTGCCCCCAGGTAGCCAGGGTGGCCGCTCCTTCCCCAGCGGTCCCACAGCCCGTCAGCATGTCCTCTTGCGAGCAGGTTCTGTTCTGCCCATAGTTCGGCTCTGCACTGTCCCTCTGAGCTCTGACGTGGTGCTGAAGTCCGCAGGGCGTCCACTCTCCGCCAGAACACCAGCGGGAAGGGCGTGTGTCCGTCAGCGGCGACAGCGGGTGGGGCTGCAGAGACGGAGCCCGCTGGCCGCCCACTTCCAGAGTCTGTGGAGTAAGGTGTGCGCACGCATGTGTGTAGAAGTTCGGCCTAGAATAAAAATTCTGCTTTTCTCGTTACAGAAGCAATGTTTATTGTAGGAATTAGGAAGTACGGATGCAAAACGAACTTTATAAAAAAGCAAAGGCAGTAATTCTTGTAACTAAATCTTTGACTATAAGGGGTCTAACAGTTTGCTTCGGTTGTCAGAGCTGGGCTCAGAGTGCGAAGGCTTGTGGCGGTTGAGCCTTTGTGTTGTGTTGTTATGGTGGGAGCCCAGTGACACCGACTGTGCCTTGGGCCCTCCCGGCAGCCCCTGGGGAGGTTGGCCCACTCTCGCAGACCCCCTCCCCACTCCAGTGCTCGGAACCCTTTGCCTGAAGCATTTCTTAGAGCCCCCGGCTTGCTCCCACCCAGTCCATGCTGAATCCTGGGAGGCTTCTGCTCTCTGGACGCCAACATGGAGAAGGCCGGTGCCTCCTGCAGCAGGCACGGCCTTGGCCTTTGTGGGGACGATCGCTTTCCGGTCACTGTGCGGGGACTGCTTCCCTGTAGCTCAGCCAGCCTGTGCCTTTCATGCTCCCTGACAGGTTGGCAGCGGACGTCTTCCTGTGCTTACAACGAACAAGGCGGAACTGGGAAGCTTATGAAAGCCCATCTACATTTGTCCTTTTGTGAGTTCTGTTCCTGTTCGCACACCTTTTCTTAAATTAGGTGTTCGTCCTCATATTACTGACTGTGGCAGGCTGCTGAGAGATGGCCTGAGGGGACCACTTCTTACATTCAGGTAGGCTGGCATAGGGAGGTCACAGGCCTCAGGTCAGCTCATCGAGAAGGTGCTGCCTTCTGACCCAGGGGCTCCGAGTGCCTGGGTGTGCAGGGAGATGCACGGCCATGTGTCCAGGGGACTCGGCAAGAGCAGATGGAGAGGTCAGCTTTTCCTGGAGGCACTGGATCGCTGGACCTGGACGCCACACCCCCCCTCCCGCAGGCCAAGAAGCCGGGGCTGGGAGAGCACCGGGGCTCGGCTGTTGGAGCCCCAGAGCAAGTTGCCTCGGTGTTCTGTGTTTGCGGGCACCGCAGTGTACCCACTCGCTTCCTCCGACGTGGTGGTGGCCCCAGGCGGTGAGGGCTTGCTGACCGCGGCCACGGTGGACAGTCGCAGCTGCTCTGCTCCGTGCAGCTTCCGCGGCGCTCAGCCTAGGGAGTTGGTTACCTGGAAGACGGAGAGTCTGGAGTTCACGAGTCTAGAACCCTGGTTGGCTGGAAATCTTTCTGGGTGGGACTTGAACTCCTAATGTTAGGGGCTTCATCATAAGATCGGGTTTTGTTGGCCGCCGGTGGCTTAGTTGGGGCCGGCGTCCGCCTGGCTCTGGTCTCACCTCTCTGGCGTTGCCGTCACTGAGGCGTCAGACACGCGGTTCCGGGGTTGCTCCGGGAGGGTTGAGACTTGACTTTGAAAATACGTTTCCTCATTCCCTGGAGATTACCCGTAGTCGAGGTTTCTCCTGTCTGCCGTGGGACTTGCGGCACGGACAGAATCTTCCCCTGCGTTTCCTGTTGTCGCGGTATCTGATGTTCCGGTGACTGTCTCCTGTGGTGTGGGGTCACCAGCAGCAGCCTTGGGCGCCGGCACGGGGACAAGCAGGAGGGCGAGGGCCGGGCCGGTCACCCCAGCGGGTGGGCGTCCCGCAGGCCACGGGCAGGTGGGTTTTGGGGAGCGTGGCCTCCCGCAAGGCATTGACAGCCCATCTAAGAGCAAAGTCGTGGCTGCTGGGAAGACATTTCTTCCTCGTGAACTGTCCTCTCGCATCCACGGTGACCAAGGTACAGCTGCTCCGCTTACAGCTGCTTCGGATTTAAGGACCTGGGGGTAAGGGAGTGTGTTTTTCAGCTTAGACGTGTTTCAGAGACAGCTGCTCAAAGAGCCACAGCAGCAGTCAAGCTGTGATCAGTGAGCTGGGGACGCTGCAGGTGGGACGCCCGTCCTCCACAGCAAGCAGCGCTTGGCTGAGCGCTGCCCGACGGAGGGTCGCGAGCAGGGACGATGGGCTCTGAGGCCTGGTGGGAGGGAGGGTGGTCTGGCTAGAGAGGAGTGCTCAGGGGGAGGTGCGGCCTCATTGGCGGCTGGACAGCCAGAGCCCAGGCTGGGGCTTCCCAGGCCCGTGGCACCCCTAGCTCCAGCTGCCACGAGCCCAAGAGTGTGCCACCGTGGGACTCACGTGCCACCATGGAGGGGAAGAGCTCAGCTGGGAGGAGAAGTCACACGTGCAGGGGGTACTCTCTTGGCCACATCAGGAAAGCCTGAGATAGTGGGTATTTATTGGTGAGGGAAAGCCAGTAAACAGAATCGTGTTGCAAATTTGGGACTCTGATCCTGGCCATGGCTGGGTGCACACTTACTGCCTGCTTTGTGTCCGCTGGCTTGCTGCTGGCCTGGTTTCTGCTCAGGGCACCCGCGTGGGGGAACTCCTGGGGCAGCTGTCTCTTGATGCCAGCATGCTGAATCGGGCCCAGCTCAGCGCTCGGGCTTTGTGTCCTCTAATAAGGTCTGGATTGTTAACAGTAGCTCCTCTGTTTTTGCCCAAGTTGACATCTAGTTGGCACATTTCAGTAAAAATTATAAATTAGGAAAAAGGGATAAAATCCTGCCTCTTTCCTTCTGGCACAGATCACCACCTGCTCTCATTAGAGCAGCAAGCGCTGAAGGGACGGAACCTGACAGCGGCCGGCACACTGTGCTCCCGTCCCGTCATCGGGCGGGGGTCCTGCGTGTGTGTGGCTCTCAGAGCATGGTGTGGCTCGTTTTGGGAAAAACAGCTGTGGCAGCAAGTGACTCCGGGATGAGCTTGTGCAGGTTGTCTGAGTGGAGGCAAGGCCTGTCTACCACAGACACAGGGCTTCGGAGCCGGAGCTGGAGCTGGAAGACCTCGGGCCCGCCTGCTGGGCCTGTCCCTGCAGTATGGGCAGGTGCTGGGCAACCAGAGGCAAGGAGATCTGGAGGCCCATGGGGGTGTGGGGGGCAGACTGGTGACAAGCAGGGGGACAGGCCTGCACATCATAAGCCTCAATGAGTGGAGGGAGGTGGAGGGGGACGCCCTGGGTAGGACAGTGGCAGAACCTCTCCCAGGAGGTGGCTTGTAGGGAGGGGCACCCTGCAGTGATGGGGTGGGGGAGTCGGGGGGAGGAACACGGCAGGTCCAGTGACCAGAGAGCACAGGGCCCCATGTGGAAGAGCAGTTGGGAGGGCGCTGAGGAAGGCCCTGGGTCGGGCACAGTGATGGCGGGGCCAGGGAGGTCCCCTGTGTGGGGGGAGGTGGCCTCCCAGCTCCTGGGGGCTGTGGGGAAGCCTGTGGGTAGGGTTCCAAGTGCCGTGCTGGCGCGGGAGGACTTCCTGGCCACCTGGAGAAGAGGTCGGCTCCCGTGTGGGGGCGTGGCCACGTCACAGGCAGGTCACGTGGGGGCCCGGCTGCAGATGCCTGGTGTGCGTGGCCGCCAGAAGCCCGGGACTGACGGGTCGGAGCTCCTGCTGCGCGCGTGCGGGAGCTGGTAGGGCAGGCGAGGGCACACACTCACACACACTTGCACTGATGGGATCACTACCAGACCTGCACTCCGGAAGGTGCCAGAGGCTCCCGGCCAGGTCCCCTGTGAGCCAGGTCTCCTGTGCCCCGCCCCGTCCCTCCCCAGCGCTGTCCCTGCAAGCTCTGC
The DNA here is from genome assembly GCA_003697995.1 of Taxidea taxus jeffersonii. Classification (NCBI taxonomy): domain Eukaryota; kingdom Metazoa; phylum Chordata; class Mammalia; order Carnivora; family Mustelidae; genus Taxidea; species Taxidea taxus. Next base: position 30,778 of record ML093248.1, on the reverse strand, counting down.
ATCCACGTGCCCCTGCCCTCAGCATGCAGCTCCTTCGTGAGGGGGATCCAGACCCACAACTCACCAACGTGGCCAGTTCCCTTCATTTGTGTAATGGCAACGGATGACTTGTCTGTAGGGTTTACTCACTGGCTTGTCCCCCAGCTGCTGCGACCTGTACACGCACACGGAACCCGCTGACTGCACGGGTGTGCGTGCTGCCAGTCGTCCCCCAGCATTGTCCCCCTCAGGTTCAGGAGACTCCCTTCTCATCAGGGCCTCCCAGTTAGCATAGTGGGTGTCATATGCGTTGCTGTGCTTATTTAAACAAAAAGGAGGACTTTGGGTTTTAGAGCAGTGTTAGGTTCCCAGCGGAACTGGGGGACCTCCCCGTGTCTCTCTGCCCCCGCAGTGGTGTGCGTGTCACCGCGGGTAAGGCTGCACTCACGCACCGGTACCGCCCTGGCTGATCGTGGCTTTGCACACGCGGGGGACAGCCACCCCTCCAGCGCCACACACCGTGTTCTCACGGCCCTAGACAGCCTCTGTGGTCCACTCGTTCATCCTCCCGTCGCCCCCGCAACACGGCCCGTCCCCGGCCCCACCGCTGTGCCTTCGCCAGAGAGTCCTGTCGCTGGGATCACACGGGCCGCCGCCTTCTCAGACCGGCTCCTGTCACTCTGACATGCAGTCACGGTCCCTCCGCGTCCCCTCATGGCGGGATGGCTCATGTACTCTTCACGCCGAACACCCTCCCACGGGCTGCAGGGACAGTTCCCATCCGTCCACCCGCTGAAGAGCCCCAGGGTGGCTTCCAAGGGTTGGCAGTTACGCACGGAGCTGCCGCCGCCCTCGTGTGCAGGTTTCTGTGCGGACGTGTGTTCCCGTCCGCCGTGGGGGGACCTCAGGGAGCGTGATCGCTGGGTCGGGTGGGAAGAGCAGGTTTCGTCTCGGGAGAAACGACCAAACCTCCCTCCAAGGTGGCGGCACCACCTGCTTTCCAGCAGCCGTGACCGAGCGCTCGGGGCGCTCCCGTCCTCGCCAGACCGTGGCCGCTCTCGGAGGTGTGCAGCGGTGTCGCCGCTGTTTGAGTTTTCATCTCCCCGATGACCGGGACGGGGAGCAGCTTTCCTGATTGGCCGTCTCTGTGTCTTCTCTGTTCAGGTCTTTTGTCTGTTTCTAAGAGGTTGTTTCATTGTTGAGTTTTCAGAGCTCTTTGCGTATTACAGATAACTGTCCTTTATCCGAGGTGTGTTGGCAAATGCTTCCTCCCAGGCTGTGGCTCGTCTTCTCGCTCTCCTGACACGGTCTTTCGCAGAACACAAGCCTGACGTGTTAACAAAGTCCAGCTCCTCCGTCCTCTCTCGGATTGTGCCTGTGGTGCTGTGTGTAAAAAGCCACCCCCTCTGCAGGGTCCCCCAGGATTTCTCCTGTCTTGTCTTCGAGAAGTTTGATCGTTTCGCATTCCGCATTGCGTCCGCGACCCACTGTGACTCGTCGAGAGCGTGAGGTCGGCGTCTAGACTCACTTTTTGCGTGTGGACGTGCAGTTGCTCCCGCCCCGCTTGTTGAAGACGCGGGTGGCCTTGCGCCTTGGACAGTGTGTGTGTGGCTGTGTTTCTGGGCGCTCTGGACTGTCCCCCTGCTCTCGCCATCTGCTCCTTCTCCAAGGATATTATTTTGTTCATATAATAGTGAAAGCAAAGTATAAATCACGAGGTTTACTCTCTAAAGGTGCTGGATTGAGTTGTTGAATTTCAGGTTTTCTTTCAAATGATACAAGAATTACATATTTCAGTTGCTTTTGTTGAATAGCCAAATCATCATCTGGCATTTTTGCGATGCCAAAAAATTAACCTAGACTTTAGCGAGTCGCTTGATTTGCAGTAAAGTACCAACACAAATAATCTGCATCTGAACGCTTCTGTGTCTAAATTTGCCATGTGTGGCTGTTAAAGGTAAAAGCTGGAACAGCCACAAATAATACGTAAGACTTTCTTGAAGCCATTCTGTTTTGAGAATAAAATGGATAAAATCCAGTGATAATTGCTGGTCATTTTAACCAAGTTTACCGCTTGTCTTGAGCACTTTTTAATCTATACGTTTTTAGGGAATTCCTAGTGATAGAATTTTCAGCAGCACCATAGGAAACATCCGAGTTCTGACACATTTTCAGTACGAGCAAGTCATGCTCTTTGTATCTCGTTCCAGAATATCTTTCCTCACTAAGGGAGGGGCAGGGGAAAGGGCGGGAGCGGACCCAGCTTCACCGTCTTGGCGAGAAAAGGGTCCTGCGGAAGCCCGCTGCTGGGCAGCCTGCGCGTCTGCGAGGTTCGAAGAACAGCCCCGCCCACTTAGAGACGAGCGTTGCCCGTTGGGCTGTGTCCCTGGAAGTCAGGCCTTGTGTGCGGTCACCCCGCGTCCCGCCTGGTGTGCTGGGAAGTGCCCGTCCCCGACGCGGGCCAGCACCGTGGCCCCCCGCGGACTTCTGAGCGCGCTCGCTGCCCTCCAGCTCCGCGGCCGTCACCCTGGCGGCCCGTCTGGGAGCCGCCCGCGCGGTCCTGGGCGCTGGCGTGGCGTCGTGCCCCGTCCGGGAGGGCTCCCCCGGCCTCGTGGCCCCACGGCTGTTCGGACCGTTTTTCTCCGCATAAACTCCGGATCCGGCTTGCCTCGTCTGCCAGACAAGCTGGAACTGGAACTGGAACCCGCGTAGACTGGGGTCCGGGTTTTGGATGCCAACTCCAAGGGTCTCACACTCCCGCTGCGCTGACCTCCTGTCGCACTAGGGCAGTGATTTGATATTGCTGTCGAGGGAAGCTGTTCTTTAACTGTTACACGTGATGCCTTAGGTCGGGGCCTGGGAAGAGGAGACTGTTGCATCGCGAAGAGTGAGGTCCTTGGAGTAACTAACTGCTCCCGGAGGACTTCGTGTGGTCTCCCCGCCCACAGGATTAGAAGTTCCAGGTGGCTCGGGCGTTAGACCCGGCTTGAATAGGCCTGTGCTCTTCGCCGCACCCCGACACCCCCCGGGGTGAGGAGGAGCCCCACGGGGCCGCCCCGGGGCGCTCCTGCTTGCGTCTGTAGTTCACGCCCCGGGCCAGAGTCCCGCGAGCAGCGAGCAAAACGGCGGGGGGACTGGCGTGCACCTGGCGCGTCTTGGTTCGTGCCGTGGGGGAGCTCCCGCTGACACGTCCTCGTCCTCGCTGTCCTCCGGGCCCCAGCCCCTGCCGCTGGCCGCCCTCCTCGGAGTGGCCCTGGAGTCGTGCCGTGGCCCCTTCCCGCCAGCGTCTCCTGACGGCACAGGCCTGGGCGGCGGTCATTCGGCGTCCTCGCCCCGTCCTAGACAGTAGACGTAACCGTCCTTGTTCGTGACTTTCTTCTTGGGCTCGTAGTAACGTCCTCCCTGTGCCCACGGAGCGGGCTGCCCCCATCTGCTCATGACGGGCTCACTGAACATTCTTCCCTTGCTGCCTTTCAGACAGAAACCGTCTCCGCCAGTCAAGAAGCCCTCGGAAGTCCCTTGCCATGGACACAGAAGATGAAGAGAACACGAGTAAGACCCGGCCTATCCTGTGGCGCCAAGTAGCTCACTCTCCGTCCAACCCCTGGTGTTCTTGTCAGTCTTTCTAATGAGGCTGATGTGGGAAAAGTGGTTCTTTCCTGCAGTGTTTCCCATATCGTCGACGGTGGCCTGTGTGAAGTCTCTGATGTATTCTCTGCAGTAGGTATTGGGACCCGGTGTGGGCATTTCCCTACGGCCGAGTGTGGACCGTCTGTCACTCTGGGCCGCCGTGTGTGTCCCTGCAGGCCGATACAGGCCTCCAGATGCGCTGGCCGCGGAGCTGCCTGGCTTCAGCAGACATCACAGCCTGGTCTCCCGCAGGTGGCCGGGTTTTCATCTGTCCCGATCCAAAATACCCTTTGAGATTAACGTGAATACTTGCTCATCTAGTGTGACACCACCCAAATTTTCCCCTGTAAATATGATGGATTCTCCTTGTGCTTTGAGGGAAGGAGGCTCTCATGAGGCTGCTGATCCCGTTTCCGGATTTCCAGAAGCCTCTGGGCGCTGAGGATCAGAGCTCACAGCTGGGCCTGTTCCGTGTCCCACACTGTCCTCTCTGGGGTGCGGGCTGGCGAGCCTCAGGGGCGCACAGCTTCCCTCCCGCTGCGGTGTCCTCTGTGAGAAGGAGTTCCCTGAACACCTGTCCTCTGTTTTGTCTTCACTCCCAGATAGCCTTGCATTTGAGTAAGGGTTAAAGGCTCCCACAGAAGTTGGGAGCTTTTAGTGGGGAGATTACAGCAAGGCACATTTTGTGATATATGTACACGATATTTCTTTCTGGTATACGTCCCTGTGCACATTCTCACTTGTCCGGGTCTGGTGGTTCCCAAGGAAGACCGTGCAGGTCGAAATGATGCGTGACCTTTTATTGAGAGTGGTCACCCGTGACTAGAGCAGAGTTCATCTCCCTGCGACTTCACCCAAAACTGGCCAGCTGAGGCCTTACCCTTGGGCCTGCTGCCCCACAGGCTGCTCCATGGGCTCTGCGGTGGGGAACGTGCCTTGGGCCGGGTCTTTGTTACACGAGCCGCACGGGAAGTGCTCTTTGGTGGTCCGGGGCGTGAGAACGCGTGAGCGGTTGCTTTTCAGCTGTGAGACCTGAGCTCTGCCTCTCCTGCTTCCTGCAGGCTGCTGTCCCCATCAGAGCCTCCTCGGGAGGTCAGTTCCACTCTTCGTGGCCACTTTTGCCCGTGCGCTCCCCCACACGGGGCCATGTGAGCCCCTGTCCCCCAAGCCGCCTCTTCTCGGGCCTGTGGGCCGTCGTCCACAGCGGGAGTGTGGGTCTGGGTGGAAACGTCACGTGTGTGGACGCTGAGGTGACTCGCCAAGAGAACGGGATCTTCCGAGGGATTCTGCAGGAAACACGAGTGCTGGTTCCTGAGCTGGAGGTGGTGGGCAGTCCGAGATCTTCTGTCAAATCAGAGGCAACGAAAGAGTTGATCACGGTTGTGTTCACATCTGTGAAATAAAGCAGCTACGTGTGTGTAAGAGCTGGGACGCTGGGGCCTCTTCCTCTCCCTCTAATGTTGTTTTCCTTTACGTAGTAGCACTTCTGGTCAGACGGAAGCGGGGCCGCATCTGAGCGCCCCGGAGCACATCACAGCCCGGAGCCTGTGTGGTCTGTATCCCAGGAAGCGCCTCTATCTGACAGTCTCGAGTGTGTCTGTTGCCCCAGTACTGGTGGTTTTCACGCGTGCACGGCCAGCCTTTGTGTCCGAGGCCATGTGTGAGTGCGTGCGCGCGGGGCCGCGGCCCGACCCTCGTGCTGGGAGCTCCTCTGCCAGCAGCCCGGCCGGACGCCGTCGGGTGGCGCGCGTCTCTCTTGCTCACTCGAGGATCTAAATTTTGTCTCACTCTGCCCTTTTTAACCTTTGTTTCCTTTGAGCACCGAAAGGAGTAACCTGTCGAGCTTTTGCTGGAGGATGTTAGAAATGAAAATCTAGTGTCCATTCCGTCAGCTTTGTTAACTGGGAGAAGTGGTGTGTGTGTTGGGAGCCCCGGGGAGTACCTGCCGTTGTCGGAGAGCCGTCTCCGCTCCTTCCTCTCGACCTCGGCTGTTTGCAGGGCACTAGTCTTTGCATCTCAGCTCTGGAAGCTCAAGAACTTGAACTTTGGGGACTGGTGGCTAGCAGCCCAGACTGTCTGTCCCGTTTAGCCTCCCGGCAGGCAGCCTATGAAAATGAACCCGGAAAACACGGGATTTTTCTCCGTTTTTCTTAAAGTCTGGGTAAACTTACAGAGAAGAGTGCATACTTTCCTATTCCCCTTTTTGAAATTAAAATTATATTTATTTTGCTATGAACTTTAAGAGTTTTAAAATTATCCTTATGAATTGTAAGTAGACACTACCTTTAAGAGGTAGAATAACCAAATTATTCTGTAAGTCCATCAAATATTTGTTTAAAAAGAAGGACAAAATCACTGGCTTTGCTTAGAATGTTAGGAAGTTGTAGGCCATTTGCAGCTTCAGTGTTACGTCTTTTTTTACGTACTTTTTCCCTGCCGTGGAATGTAGTAAGGGTTCGGAGGGGAACCGTCCCCACGCAGCCAGCGTGGAAGGAGCACGTACTAGAAGGGCAGCCACGCCCCTCAGGGTCCCCTCCACTAGCCAGAGCGCTTCCCAGGACTCGCGAGGCGTCCCCTAGGATCGATTCAGGACTGAATCAAGGCACTGCACACCTGATGTGAGCATGCAGAGCCTGAACGCTGATGAGCTCGGAATGCCTGCTTGAAGTCCTGTCGCCTCTTGTGGGAGGCACTGCTGTCCAGAGCCCCCGAGCCCGAGAGCAGGGACATGGGGGAGGAGGGGGTGTGTGCGTGCTGACGGGAGGTTTTCAGGATTTGTTTGCCATCCCGCAGCTTGATCTCTAGATGCCTGAGAACATTCTTGTAGGAGAAAGTTATTTAGAAGATTCACCTTTTAATGCAAAGCAGCTGGTGATTCTGGCTAGGGGTGGCGGCGTGGCGGTAGTCCGCACGGCCCGCGGGGAGCAGAGGGATGAGCACACATCACTTACCCAGTTACAAAGAGGAGTGAAGGGACCTATAAGGTTTGCGTTTACAAGCCCCACGACGAAGGCGTTGTAAGTCACTTTTTCTGGGCACCGCAGGTTCGAGCAGCACAGATGTTAAGGAAAGCTGCGGTCTGGACAGCGGGCCCCCCAAGGACAGCAGCGCCCCCGGGCCTGGCGAGGGCGTCCCGCTCTCCAACGGGGGCAGCGGTGGTGCCAGCCGGAAGCGGCCCCTGGAGGAGGGCAGCAACGGCCACGCCAGGTTCCGCCTGAAGAAGAGGAGGCGGCCGCCGGGGCCCGCGCTGCCGAAGAACGCCCTGATGCAGCTGAACGAGATCAAGCCCGGCCTGCAGTACGCGCTGCTCTCGCAGACGGGCCCCGTGCACGCGCCCTTGTTCGTCATGTCCGTGGAAGTGAACGGGCAGGTGTTCGAGGGCTCCGGCCCCACCAAGAAGAAGGCCAAGCTGCACGCCGCCGAGAAGGCCCTGCGGTCTTTCGTGCAGTTCCCCAACGCCTCCGAGGCGCACCTGGCCATGGGGAGGACCCTGTCTACCAACACGGACTTCACGTCCGACCAGGCCGACTTCCCCGACACGCTCTTCAACGGCTTCGAGACCCCAGACCGGTCGGAGGTGCCCTTCTACCTGGGCTCCAATGGGGACGACTCCTTCAGCTCCAGTGGGGACCTGAGCTTGGCGGCGTCCCCCGCACCCGTGAGCCTCGCGCAGCCCCCCCTCCCCGGCCCCCCGCCGTTCCCGCCGCCGAGCGGCAAGAACCCGGTGATGGTCCTGAACGAGCTGCGGCCCGGGCTAAAGTACGACTTCCTGTCGGAGAGCGGGGAGAGCCACGCCAAGAGCTTCGTCATGTCCGTGGTGGTGGACGGCCGGTTCTTCGAGGGCTCGGGCAGGAACAAGAAGCTCGCCAAGGCCCGGGCTGCGCAGTCCGCCCTGGCGACCATTTTTAACTTGCACTTGGATCAAACGCCGTCTCGCCAGCCCATCCCCAGCGAGGGCCTCCAGTTGCACTTGCCGCAGGTGAGGAAACGTGCTGCTGCCGGCAGCACTGGCCATGTCTTCACAGTGCTTTCAGACAGGGCTTCCTTCTCCTGGTCCCTGTTGATGTCCCATCTGAACGTCACTGGTAAGTCTGGCTCTGGCCCTCTTGCCTGCCCGGGCGGCTCGTGCTGGGCGGCCTTCGCAGCCCATGGCATGCAGCCGCATCCACCGGAGCAGCGCTGCCCGCGGCCTCCAGGCCGAGCCCTGTCCCACGCCCCATGGCAGCCCGTGGCTCCCTTCCCCCATAGGCCTCCCTGCGGGGACCCACATCCCTTAGCAGCCTGTGACAGGAGGAGCTCAGCGGTTTCCCGCAAAGTCTGCCCGGGGAATCCCGAGCACAGACGAGAGGCCAACGGCTAGCGGCTGAAACCCTAGCGGGGGTAGGCATGGGTGTCGCCCAGCTCCAGCAGGACTGAGTCTGAGGGGCTGGCCGGGCCGAGGGGGCCCCACGACAGGCATGAGCCTCTTGGAGGTGTGAGGGATGGAAGGGGACCCTCCGGTGGCCCTCACGGTGCCTGGGAATCTGTACCTGGAATGTCCTAGGTGGGGTCCACGTGGGCCTCCTGCTGCTCAGCCGGAGGTAGGTGGCCACTCTCGCTTGGGCTTGGACGGCCCCCCCGTAAGACCAGGATGAAGGCCGGATTTCAGGTGGGCTCGTGGCTTACACGCAAAAGGGGAAGCGTGAAGGGGGGAATAGCAGGTAGCTGGCATCTCTAGACCCTAGAACCCTTTATGTGTCGCTTCTCTTCTTGGAAATCCAGTTTTCTGGCCGAGGGTAAACATTTTTCTTTTAGAGAGAAAGTCACTTACCCTTTTCTGTTCCTTTTTGTTGAAATAGTACCGATGTCGAAGATAAATTATGTACTGGTTTGATGAGATAATGAAGGGACTCAGACCGCTAGATGGACCGCTTGTATTTCTCGTAGAAGAATCCGGAAGGTCGTGGCTTCTCTGGTGCCCTTGCACACAATTAGAGTAACTTCTCTGTGTCGTTGCCCGAGGTGACCAGTACTGCTAGGGTTTAGAGGAAGAAACTTTATTTTGCCTAAAGCTGAGCCAGATACAGCATCATGTAAAAAGTAGCGTGTTCAGAGTGTCCTGTGGGCAGCTACTGAACCCAGTAACACATCCCACATTAACCTGTCGCGAGCGTTTGCCAGAAGGATGCCAGTCCGCTTACATTTCGCACGTCGGTGGCCCTGGTTCCCTGGAGATTTCCTATTTTCAGGTCCGCTGTTTGCTGTTCGTTTTCCAGCTTGAGTTCACGACACTGCTGCCACCTGACTTCCCTTAACATCAGCAGAGTCGCATGTGAGACGATTAGAATCCTGTCAAACGCTGGGAACCCCCGATGCCTGGGTTTTGCAGGGTGGAGGGGTCCCAGTGTGGCGGGAAGGCAGGCGGGGGTCCTAGCCTGGGCCTGGACTTCTGCAGGAGCAGAGACCAGAGTCCGCCAGGGGCCGCATGGGGCCTCACCAGGAGGGGCGTCCGGGAATCCCACCTAAGGGATGGGGGGAGGCAGGCAGGGGTCATGTCAGCCCTGTCCCCGGCTGCTTGTCTGGGTTCTGCGGGTGCCCAGTGCTCGTTTCTGAACCTCTGCGGCAGTGGAGCTGTGTCCCCCTGTCTGCTCACTGTGCCCCCACCGTGGTGTCTCTGGAGCCCCCACGGGAGCTCAGGAGGTGGTCCCACTTTCCTTGGAGGACCTGGGGTGGCCTCTGCAAAATTAGCCCTTGCAGCTTGATTTCTGGGCTCCACTGTCTTTGCACTGGAAGGCTCCAGGCCCGCCTTCTGGAGCACTGAGCATCCTCACCGTTTGCCTGGAGTGGCCCTTGAGTCCCTGGTCGTGGGACTTGTTGCCTTCATTGTGTTCATAGTGGCATTCCACAGTTTAAACCCAGACGTCATGGGCTAGGGAGGCGTGCAGAGCCCTCAGTCGCTAGTGGCTTCTGTGAGAGCGGCAGGACCGGGCCGTCAGCCCCAGCCCAGCTTTGAGCCGGGGCCTCTCAGCAACTGGGGCTGTTGCGGGGAAGCCTGGGGCTGTGGGGGTGTGGGCATGACTCTCCCTGTTATGCTGCCCCCAGCATGTAGAGAGACTCGCTTCCTTCCCTGCAGTCTCTTTGAGGGGCTGGAGGAGCAGTCTAGGTGCTGACAGTGCCCGCCCCTGACCAGCAAGTGTCCACACAAGGGCCTGACCTCCTCTGAGTGTCTTTGAGCTCTGCAGTTTGGAGATTGGCCGGACCTTCCATGAAACGGAAGCTTTTCTTTTCTGTGGCTTATTCTTAGCCTCTCAAGACTTTTTCTCTTCCATAAATTGGAACATGTGGTCCTTCATCTTTGATCCCCTTCCGTGTCACCTGCCCCCACGTGTGTGGCACTGAGGCCCCTGCCCGGGGTGCAGTGGGGGCTTGCTGCCCCCCGTTCTTCTGTCCATGCTCTCTGCCCCGACTTGAGCACAGTCTTCTGGGCTCTTTGGTACTTACTGGGGCAACGGCAGGAGGAAGCAATCCTGGTGATTTTTGTTTTTTTCAAAATAAGTCATCATTTAGGATGATGGACGTTTCTGTCCATTTGGGGAGTGTTTTGTTACAGGCCAAGCCGGGGACACTAGACGTAGCTCTGGTGTCACACCCACGACAAGTGTGAGATTGGGAGGACACACCGCCCACAGGCACCTCCCGTCAGCCTTCATTTCCCAGAAACACTTGTATCCAAGGTACATCGTAACATTGTAAACTGTGAAGATGAGACCACGGCTGTGTTCACTCCTGGGAAGCGCTGCCTCCTGGGCAGGCCGATGGGTCCGACGGGTCTGGCGGTGGACCAGCCACCGGTCACCCCTTCCACAGGGAGTGTGGCCGTCAGTGCTGTCTGCAGGGGGCTGGGTCTGTGGCGGGGGCCCTCGAAGGCTCTCGTCGGCGCTGCTCCCGGGCCGTGTGGCAGGTGCCCCGGGTGGAGGCTGGGCGCAGCCGTGTGGCTCTTCTCCTGGACATTCTTCACAAGGCCCCTTCTCTTGCCCTGATGTTGTGGGCCACACTCGGGGGAGTGTTCCCTGGCCCGGTCAGCCCCCAAGTGGACGGCCACTCCTCCTGCTCTCAGGAAAAGGAGCACTTTCACTGTCTCCAAAAGCCCTGTCACTCCAGGGAGGCCTCGGAGGCTGGGAGAGCTAGGTGCAGAGCCGTGGAGGGTGTGAGGCAGGTGGCCTGGGGAGGCCACTCTGGCTGGCCCTGCCTCAGCGTCCTCATCCAGGGGGAGGGCTGGGGTATTGGGAGGACTAGAGGGATGGCACAGGCTCTGGACTGTCCCTGTCCGTGAGACTCTTGAAGAATTCCACCCAGAGCCTCCAATGCTCCTGGGGCCTCTGTTTCCAAGGAATGTTTTGGAGGGAGAAAAAAAACACACGTGCACAGACACGTGCCTGTTTGCCAGATCTGCCCGTGTGGGTTTCCAGAAGAGAAGCCGTCTGTAAGGCCACTCCAAAGGGACAGCCTTGTTGGTGTGCATGGGGCAGGGGCCAGTCCGCACCCCTGACTCCCTGCTGTGGTCCTCAGGTGTTAGCCGATGCCGTGGCCCGCCTGGTGCTGGAGAAGTTTGGGGATCTGACGGACAACTTCGCCTCTCCTCACGCTCGCAGGAAAGTTCTTGCCGGCGTCGTCATGACAACAGGTAAGACCCTGTGCTGTGCTTTACCTTGCCTTGCTTCACGCCTAACAGAGAGAGGACGTGCTCTCGGGCTGCGACCGACCATCTCTGTGACACTGATGGGGCCGTTTTCCTAGTTCTTCAGAATCCCTGCTACAGGCAAACGTAGGAACTTTCAAAACTTTTCTCCTACGTGTTTATTTCTTTAATCTACGTTTTCTTGTTTGGAGAAAGTATACTGTATTAGTATCTGATTCCTGTAATCCCATGTGAGCAGTTTTGATCGGCTGGAAAAGTCCAGCGAAATGGCACCTCCCCCTTCCTGCTTCATTTGCCAGTGGGACACATCTGACTTAACCAGGAGTGACCCTGATAGCTAGTTTCTGTGGGGGACAGGCAGCTCTAGCAAGAACAGGAAATGCACAGGTAAAAAGCACACTTCGGGATGGCAGAAAGCCCTATTAAATTTACCCAGAAGTTCCCACCAGCGCAAGGTTCCCCTGAGTCCTTTCCTGCACCCCAGGCTTGAGGACGCTGAGCGGTGTCTGCCCGGGCACCACTCCCAGGAACAGGAGACCACAGTGGTGGCCCCAGCGGGGATCCCTGCTCCCGTGAGGCCCTCTGCCCTGGGGCATCCACTCAGCCCCCCGCTGGCTGGCTGAGCCTGGATGGCAGTGTGCAGAAAGCCCCCGAGGGCTGGAGAGTGAGCGAGTGAGCAGGCGAGCTGGGAGCGCTTTGTCTACACCTGCTGGTCGGGGAGAAACCCCTGTCCTCTCTGTGGGTGAACGCACCGTCCTTTTTTCCAAGGTAGTTCTCTCTCCCATCGCGGGCAGGACGTGAGTCCGTGATCCCCAGTGTTGGCCAGCCCCTTGGTGGTCGAGGACACCAGAGTGCCGTTCTAATGACAGCTTTTTCCTGCACGACGTCTTCACTTTGGCACAGCTGAGGGTGTGTCTGCCGTCGGGGAACGTGCTCTGGACGTTCCCTGGGGTTTCCGCGTAGCTGCGGTTAGATGCCCATGCTCTCCCGCCCCTCCCTTTGCTGCTGTCTGTCGCATGACAAAAGGGGGATGCTTCGGCTCCTGGGACGCCATATTCCCTGGGCGAGGCTCTGTGTCCCCCCGGCCAGCGGCAGGAGTGAGTGGCTGCCGGGTCCTCCTGGGCAGCTCTTCTTGCCGGCCCAGAGGGGGCGGACCACCGGCTCCTGGGCCGTGGTGCTCTCGCCGTGCATCTCCCTGGAGACCTCTTGCTCAGGGCCACCGTGTTCCCCTGCAGGAAGTGCCACAGCCCGTGGCCTGCGGCCCTGGTGTCAGACAGCGGGTTCAGGTTGGGCTCCTGCTGGTTGAGTGACTTTGGCCCCGTGGGTCCTTATCTGCTAAAGGGAGACCGGCAGCGTGCCCCTGAGGGCGCGTGTGGGAACGAAGCAGAGACCCTTCCCTGCGGGCCGGCGCTGCACCTGCTGCTCGGGGCGCGCCGTGCGCGTAGCAGGCGGTGAGAGAGGTTACCGCGGGGCTATGTCCACGTCTTGCCCTGTGTCTGCAGCGTGTGGTCATCAGATGTCCCATCAGTGGCTGCACTCCCAGGTATTCCCAACCACCTCCTCTCTTTCCCTCTCGTCCCTTCTGGCGGCTGCACGCCCTTCCGTGTAGCCTCACGACGCTTTGGTGGACCAGTTAGTTGGCCTTTACTGCGGGCTGCCTCCCGGGAGCCAGCGGGGAACGTTCAGGAGCAGACCGGGCTGCCCCAGAGGAAACACCTTCCTTGGGTTAGAGCCTGTAGACTAATGCGCGAGGGAGGTTAGCGTCCAGACGCATCGCGCCGTGAGTCCTCGGGGTGAGGGGGCGCATTTCCAGAGCCTGGGTTTGCGCAGGTACCAGCTGGGGGCAGGGGCCTCCCACCCCGGGAGCGCAGCAGAGCCGGGAGCGCAGCGAGGCACGAGGCGTCCTCTCTTGCTCGTTTTCCAGGCACAGACGTGAAAGACGCCAAGGTGGTCAGTGTCTCCACGGGGACAAAGTGCATCAATGGCGAGTACATGAGCGACCGCGGCCTCGCGCTCAATGACTGCCACGCGGAGATCATAGCCCGGCGGGCCTTGCTTCGGTTCCTCTACACACAGCTCGAGCTCTACTTGAAGTGAGTCCGTGAGCACGACATGGAGGAAGCGGGTTTTATTTTATTTTATTTTATTTTTTTTTGTCAGAGAGAGAGAGCTAGCGAGCACAGGCAGACAAAGTGGCAGGCAGAGGCAGAGGGAGGAGCAGGCTCCCTGCCGAGCAAGGAGCCCGATGTGGGACTCGATCCCAGGATGCTGGGATCATGACCTGAGCCGAAGGCAGCTGCTTAACCAACTGAGCCACCCAGGCGTCCCTATTTTATTTTTTTTTAAAGATTTTATTTATTTACTTGACAGAGATCACAAGTAGGCAGAGAGGCAGGCAGGGGGTGAGGGGAGCAGGCTCCCCGCCGAGCAGAGAGCCCAACGCGGGGCTCCATCCCAGGACCCTGGGATCATGACCTGAGCCGAAGGCAGAGGCTTTAACCCACTGAGCCACCCAGGCGCCCCAAGGAGGTGGTTTTTAAAAAAGATGCCCCCCTGTCAGAGTGTATGCAAAACCTCCATCGTTTCTGTAATCTCTGAAAGATTCTTAAAATAGTGACTTTATTGGCAAGGATGAGGTTGGGTCCTGTTTTCCAATGATGCTTCAGCTTCCAAGTCCAGGCGGGCGAACACACACGTGTGCACACTTGTGCTCGCGGCTCATGCGGCCGTCGGTTCGAGGTCTGTGCTTGGGGTGGGGAGCTTCTGTGTGCGGCGGGAGCCTGAGCAGAGCAGAGCCGCCTGGGGCGCAGGGCCCTTCGTTCGAGTCCCGTCTGAGCTGCTTTTCTTTGCCCAGCCGCTCCTTACGTGCCGTCTGTCTGTGTCGGAGTTCTGAGTGAGAAGAAGGGACGCTCGCTGCCATTCCGATGGCTTCTTTCCTGGGTGGACTCAGCCATGAGCCGTGTTGTTCTCATCAACACGGAGACGGCCGAGTTCGAGCGCGTCCGTACCCTGTTGAAGGCAGCGGCCTCCGAAAGCCCTTGTAAGGTGCGACTGAGTTTTCGCTGTGTGTGGCGCTCAAGCTCGTTTTGGCAACTCTTTTCTTTGTAGTAACAGAGACGATCAGAAGCGATCCATCTTTCAGAAGTCGGAGCGTGGAGGGCTGAAGCTGAGGGAGAGCGTGCGGTTTCATCTGTACATCAGCACGTCCCCCTGCGGGGACGCCAGGATCTTCTCGCCGCACGAGCCCGTCCTGGCAGGTACGGCGCTCGGCCAGCCGCGTCCCGTGTGACCAGAGCAAACCTACGTTACTGTCCTTTTCTTCCTTTTCTTGAAAATTCTGGCTTCGAAAGTGGGTCTGATGGGAATATATGAAAGCACGAGGTTTTTCTTGTCACTGAGTAATGGGATGAGGAAACCTGAGCGGCGCTGTAGGTGCACTAGCGAGTTAGAGCGAGGCTGCTGAGCCAGACTCATCTTTAAGTTTGGGCCGTCCGTGCGCTGCCTCTGGGCTCCGGGCGCCTGTGATCGGGCGCGTGTGTACCTGCAGGCTGCAGCGGGCACGTCAGAAGCAGGCACACGCGAGTGCCGAGGGGCCCTGGTGCACCATCGCGCGAGGTCTCTGCTTCTGTTGTGGAGTAACTTGTGTCCTCGTTTGCCTCTTCTAAGCAGAAGCAACCCCAGCTCAGCATCTGAGGTTGTTACTTTCCTTGATTACAAAGGAAACACATACCCACTGTGGGAAATCGCTACATGCTGTACAACGTAAGAAAACATTCGGATGGCCCGTGTTCACGTAACCCAGACATAATCATGTTAAATGGTTGTGCGTGCCTGCTTCCTCTCGTTGATTGCAGCATCTCTGTGGTTTATTTTTGAAGGTTTAAAAATGCAGGGAGAGTACGTAACATCTAGAATTAGCACGTTAGCATTTTGTCCTCTGTGCTCCGGCTCATTGTTAATGATAGAAATCGTTTTGGTTCAGATGGAAGCCCTCTCTCCCTAAGCACTGGGAGGACCGCTGTCACGATTTGGGTCTGTAGTGCATCCCGTCCTGCCCAGCCCTCTGCCGTGTGGTGCGTCCGTGTCGGAGAGGGACAGGCATGGGCACAGGGCTGTGATCTGACGCCAGCTGTCCCGGGCACTGCTGCCGCGAGGGCTCTCACCCAGCCTCCCTCTCCTAGAACCAGCGGACAGACACCCCAACCGCAAGGCCAGAGGACAGCTGCGGACGAAAATAGAGTCTGGCGAAGGCACGATTCCTGTGCGATCCAGCGCGAGCCTGCAGACGTGGGACGGGGTGCTGCAGGGCGAGAGGCTGCTCACCATGTCCTGCAGCGACAAGATGGCACGGTAAGTCCCCCGGCCGCGGGCTCCCAGCTCTGGCCCGCCACGCTCTCTGCAGGCCCGGGGCTCCTCCCTGGTGGGGACCGAGCTGGGCCCTGCATGCCAGAGGCCCGGGGCTGCTCACGCTGCTTTGCGTCCCTGTGCGCACGTGCGGGTTCTGCAGAGTCCAGGGGCTACCGACAGTGACTTTGCCACCGTCTGAAGGGACAGTGTCCTCATTCCTCCCGGATGCCGTCTTCGCGGCCCTGCTCGCCGCTGACCTGCCACTTCGGGTTACTGGGGTGCAGGTGTCCCTAGCGTCTGGGTGGGGGGTGGCCCCCGGCGGGGCTGGGCTGTGGCAGACACACTGTTTGCCTTCGTGTGACAGATGTTTCTTCAGAAGCAGGTGCGTCCAGGCCGGGTGATCATTTCCTCAGATGCTGGCGTTAGTTGCAGTACTCTTAGTTTTTATTTTTTTATTCTATTTATTTATTTATTTAAAGACATTTATTTATTCATTTGACAGACAGAGATCACAAGTAGGCAGAGAGGCAGGCAGAGAGAGAGGAGGAAGCAGGCTCCCCGCTGAGCAGAGAGCCCGACGTTGGGCTCGATCCCAGGACCCTGAGATCATGACCTGAGCCGAAGGCAGAGGCTTTAACCCACTGAGCCACCCAGGCGCCCCTAGTTTTTATTTTTTAACAAATGTCTACTTGGAAGGAAAAACAAAGTAGCATAGGTAGATGGCAGAGAGTTAACAGTGCAGAGCTGTGAGGCTAAGATCTCATCCGTCTTCCGACCCCTGCTGTGCTGCCCGCCGCGAGCGTGTTCTCGTCTGCCCTTCCCGAGCAGTCAGCCCCGCGTGCGTGTGCGCACACCACTCCTCTCGGTTGTCTGTGAGCCTTCCGCGCTGATTTTCTTGAGTGCACTTGTCAGGGAGCCTCAAGGTCATGGAACCTGATTCCTCACACGTGGCCGCTGACCCCGCAAGCACAGGTGCCCACTGTGCCCACCATCACATCTTTGCTTATCACGTGCCCTTCGTGTCGTCCCTCTGTTCACTCTCACGTGTGTGTGTGTGTGTGTGTGTGTAGCCTCGAAAAGCATAGTGGTGTATCTATGCGTATGTTGTAATTTTTAAGAGATGAAATTGGTTTTTTTTTTTTAAAGATTTTATTTCTTTATTTGACGGAGATCACAAGTAGGCAGAGAGGGAGGCAGAGGGAGAGGGAGGGAAGCAGGCTCCCCACTGAGCAGAGAGCCCGATGCGGGGCTCGATCCCAGGACCCTGAGATCATGACCTGAGCCGAAGGCAGAGGCTTTAACCCACTGAGCCCCCCAGGCGCCCCGAGATGAAATTGGGTTTTAAATGCTCTTCTGCATCTCACGGTTTCATTCAAGCCGGTGTTGGGGACTGTCCCCGATGCTGTAGTAAGTCGTGGGCTGATTGCTTCTCAGCTCGTCAAAGACCCTGTCGTCGTCCCGGACCGCGCCGTGTCTGTTCCCTCACCGACCAGACTTGGGTCTGCCCTGACTCTCCTCTACAGTTCAGCCTTGAGTTTCCATGAGCGTAGCTCATTCTAGACCTTCGTCATCCAGGATCTCTGCTGACACGTGGGGAACTTCTCAGGTGATAGACGTGCCCCAGAGCGCTCACACGGCTCACACCTCCACCATCCGTGTGCGACGCTGGTCTCCTCCTCATCTGAAAACTGGTGTCTGCTGGGCGCGTGGGCAGCAACTTTCTCATCAGACTTGCCTGGCGATACCCTCTGCCCATTTGTCTTCGGGATCTCGTGCTTTTTCCCTCTTGGTCTGCAGACGTTCCTCGTGTGGCAGTTCTTGATGGTTTCAGAAGTTCCATGTCGGGGCACCTGGGTGGCTCAGTGGGTTAAGCGACTGCCTTTGGCTCAGGTCATGATCCCGGAGTCCCGGGATCAAGTCGCACATCCAGCTCCCAGCTCCACGGAGAGTCTGCTTCTCCCCCTGACCTTCTCCCTTCTCATGCTCTCTCTCACTCTCTCTCTCTCAAATGGATAAATGAAATCTTTGGGGGGGAAAAAGAAGTTCTTTGTCTTCTCCAGTCCAAACGTATGTCTTCTTCTGGTCTGTGCCGTGCTCTTACTGAACGGAAACCCTTCCTCTTGTTACTACCTGATTCATTAATGCTTCACCCCATGATTTGCACTTTCCGGATCTTATTTAAGAAATTCTTTCTCAAATTAAGGACATAAAAATGTTCTCCCATACCTTTTTCTAAGATTTTTATCTTTTTACTTCCAAATTCAGGCCTATAACATATTTGTACTGTAAGTAACAATTTGGCTTTGTTATTTTAATACAGCGAATCTGTTTCCCAGATACTACTTATTAAATAATTGGCATTTTCCTTGTTGACCTGTGAAGGCATTTCTCTTACATACTGAACTCTCTTGCAGAGATGGGTCTGTTCCTAGCCTCTCGAATCACTGTTAGCTCACAGCCAGACGTGATTGTACAGGTCACACAGTCTTTACCCTTCTGACATTTCGGTGTGTCTGAAGGCCTGATTGCATAGCACTGTCGTTTTTTGCTCTTCTGTCATCAAGTTTTTTGTAGCTTCTTATGCACCTCTGTTCTTCCGAGCATGTTTTAGAATCTGCTCGGGTGTTTCCAGATGTCTTGCTTAGATTTTGTGTGACTCGTGAAAGTTAAATCAATCCATCCATGAATATTGGCTCTATGAGAAGTTAAACACATAATTACTGTGTGACCCCGCGATTCCCCTTCTGGGTATTTGCCCCGAAGGACTGAGAGCCGGGTCTCCGAGAGATCCTTGCTCACCCACGCTCACGTTAGCTCACACGGGCTACAAAACGTGTGAGCTGTCTGTTAAGACCTTTCACCCATTTTTTTAGTAGGGCAGTTTGTTTTCTTGGGGGGCTTTAAGAGTTTTTTCCGTATATTTTAAATAACAGCCCTTTATCAGATGTATCTTTTGCAGAATTTTCGGTGGCCTGTTTTCTCATTCTGTGGGTACTGTGTTTAGCCAAAGTCTTGAATTTTAATGCAGTCCAGCCTGTCAGTGTTTCTTTCATGGGTTGTGCCTTTCTGGTGCTTGGAAAAGTCATCACCAGACCTAGGGTCATCCAGATTTTCTCCTGAGCTCTTTTCTAGGAGTTTTCCAGTTTGCATTCTCTGTTTAGGTCTGTGACGCACTGTGAGTGAATTTTGGGGAGGGGCGTTAGGTCTGTGTCGGGATCCGTGTTTGCGTGTGGCTGCTGGGTTGTCCGGCCACACTTGTTGAAGATGCTCTGGTTGCCCCCTCGTGTTGCCTCTGTGTCTTCCTCAAGGATTGTTAACTGCATCTCTGCGGTCTGTCTTCCGGCTCTGTTCGCTGCCGTGATTCAGTTGTCTGCCGTTCCGCCGGCACCACACTCTTACCGTTTGGATTTTGAATCAAGTTCTGCTGGGGGGGGGGGTGGTCCCTCACACACCGACAGGAATCCTCGGCACCAGCTGGCTGTCCTGCGATTCGCCTGTGCTTCTGACCAACCAGCTATAAATTGGAGGTCTCAAGGACCTCCTCCTTGGTCCAATTAATTTGCTAGAGCAGCTCACAGATCTCAGAGAAACGTTTTACTCATTAATCACCAGCTTATTAGAAAGGGATTAACTCAGGAACAGCCAGATGAAGAGATGCAGAGGGTCAGAGGGTGGGTCACAGGGAGAGGGTCTTACGGGGCCTCAGGAGGGAGCTTACGAGCCCTCTCCAGGTGCTTTGCTCTCCTCACATCCACATGTCCACCAACCCGGAAGCTTCCATAAAACTTTGGGGGTTTTATGGAAGCTTCATTACACAGGCACAATTCACTAAATCATTGGCCGTTGGTGATTAACTCAGTCTCTAGCCCCTCTCCGCTCCTTGGAGATCGGGGGATGGGGCTAGAGGTGCCATCCTCTTCCTCAGGTGTTTTTTAAAACTTACCTCATTCACCTAGCAAAAGACACCTCTAAGTGCTCTCCTCACTTGGGAAATCCCAAGGGCTTTCGGAGCCATGAGCCAGGAAGCAGGAGTGGAGACCAAGTATATATCAGGCCAGATACAGGTCTTATGAACCACAGCGCCACCATTGCTGTAGCTTTATGGTCGGTCGTGAAGCCGCAGTCTCGGGCTCATCATTGTTCTCCTCTGTGCTGTCCGTGTTGGATTTTCTGGGTCGTTTGTCTCCGCTTGAACTTCCGAGTCCGTTTATCAGTACCTGCAAAGTCCTTGCTGGGGTTTGGACAGAGACTCACTGAACCTGAGCGAAGCTGGGAGGAGCCGACATCCTGACCGTACTGGGTATGCCTATCCATGAACATGGAATATCTCTCCCACTTATTTCTTTGATTCTTTTTTCAGAGTTTGGTAGTTTTCCTCATGTAGATCTTGTATGTGTTTTGTTAGATTTATGCCTAAGTATTTAGTTGTTGATGTCACTCACATAAATGGCTTTATGTTGTCATTCCAAATTCCACTTGTTCCGCGTTAGTCGCGCTGACTCTTGACCAAGGTGCAGTGTTAATTCAGTGCAGAAAAAAGTCTTTTTATTTAACAAGTGGTGCTGGGAAAATTGGACATCTCTATGTAGAAACAAATGAACTTCATATTCTGCACCAAATACAAACGTTAACTCCAGATGGATTACAGCCTGAGATGTGTAAAAGTTGTAGAAGAAAGCCAGGGACATGCAGCTGTGGTAGGCGCCTTCTTACATAAAATACCAAAAGCACTCAACTTCATCAGATTAAAATTACTTCTCTTTTATATTTTTTTATTTTTTTAAGGATTTTATTTATTTGAGAGAGAGAGACAGCAAGAGAGGGAAACACAAGCAAGGGGAGTGGGAGAGGGAGAAGCAGGCTTTCCACTGAGCAGGGAGCCTGACACGGGGCTCGATCCCAGGACCCTGAGATCATGACCTGAGCCAAAGGCAGACGCTTAAATGACTGTGCAACCCAGGTGCCCCAGACCCTTTTAAACACACCATTAAAAGAATGGGAAATAAAGCCACTGACTGGGAGAAAATACTCACAAATCAGGTATCTGATAAAGGGCCTGTAGGCATTATTCAAATTTAAACCCTCAAAACTCAACATGGGGGAAAAGCGATTTTAAAATGGGCAAAATATTTGAATGGGGACTTCATCAAAGAAGACATCAAGGGGCACCCAAGACACCGTCAGCCCCATCCTCATTGGGAATGCACGTGAGGCACAAAACGCACCCAGCGGAACTCTGAGTGGATGCGGTGTGGACGGCGATGCCGGGACCGTGCCCTCAGCCGCCGGGAGCGGGCATGCGGACGGCACAACCACTCGTGCAGAGCTCATTGGTGCCTTAGAAAGTTAAAGATGTGCCTAGCGCACATGCAAAGTCACACACGCGCGTGCCTAGCGGCTGTGCTCGCAGTCGGAAGTGTGAACAACCCGGACGGCCGTCTGCAGGGAGGTAGAAGAACGTGTGCTGGTGTGCCCGTGCCGTGGGCTACTCCTTGGGGAGAACAAGAGAGAACAGTGATGGCCTGTGCGCCTCGGCTAATGCTCAGAACGATGATGCAAAGTGAGAGAAACCAGACAGGAGTGCGTGCCGGGTGGTTCCATTTACAGACCTCCTAGAGAGTGCGCACCAACCCCCCGCGACAGAACGCGGGCCGGTGTCGCCCAGGGACGGGCCAGAGGTGGGGGGGGCAGCAGAGCAGGCATAGGACAAGGTCCAAGAGGGCTTTGGGGGTGATGGTCTCAGGGGCACACACAGATCACCTCTTGGGACACCTGGGTGGCTCAGTCTTGGTTAAGGGTCTGACTCTTGATCTTAGCTCAGGTCTTGATCTCAGGGTCGTGCGCTCGAGCCCCGCGCTGGGCCCTGCACTGGGCCTGGAGTCGGCGTCAAAACAAGCAAACACATCCCTCTAACCCCTGTGTGTGCCTTACCGTGCGGCGTGTGTCCGCCGCAGCTCCGGGACTCCCAGAAGAAACTACCGTGCAAGTTGGAAGACCGTTGTAAGTAAACCACAGAAAGCCCCACAGCGACTAAGTTACAAAGAGAACGAATCCAAATACATCGAAAGAAGGTCACAGTAAAGAAATTATTTTGGAAGACAACAGAGAAAAAAGTCCTTGGTCACTGTGCCTGATGGGAGCTCCAGCCCTCCGCCCTCCCCAGGAGTGGGGGTGGGGTGGGGGCGTGGTGCCGGGTGGCCCAGCCCTCCAGGCCCCTGGACCAGCCCCCACCCTCCTGGGGTCACCTCAGCAGCATAGGCTCAGGTAGGCTTGAAGGGAGCAGCACCCGCCAGGCGGCTAGAAGCTCGTTCAGAAATGCTGTGGCGGCCAGGGTGTTGCCAGCTGGCGGCGGTCCTGTCCCTGCCCCGAGGAAGTGAGAGAATCCGGGTGACCCTTCCGGAAGGCGAGGCTGCCCTTGTCCCTTACAGAGGGCCACCACCCCGTGCCACAGACATCCCCGCTGGACGGGACAGAAGAGCACAGGATTGGGACAGTGGGCAGGCTGGGCATGAGAAGGCAGGAGCAGCTCTGCAGCTGGGGGTCACCAGATGCCGTCTGTCTGTCTGGTGGGGGCCAGTGATGAGAGGGTCGCCCCGGGGACCGGGGGAGAAGCACAGTGAGTCCTGTCCAGAAGGACTGGGGGCTCGGTTCCCATGACCACAGCCTCCGTGCCCTCAGCTGCATGGAGGGGGGGAGAGAGGAAGCAGGGACCTCCTACCTGAGGCGGGGTGCCCCCCACTGTGCTGGTGGGCAGACTCAGAGGCAGCCTAGGGTGGGGAGCAGGGTAGTAGGGCAGTGGAGAGGAGAGGAGACCCAGGGCAATGGAGCTCTGAGCCCGGGCCTCGGAGAAATCACATGGGGCAGGGATGGGCTGGGGAGAGAGAGGCCATTGCACCTGGGCACCTGCATGGTTCTTCCTAGTATCAGCCAGCTCTCTGCTGCGGACCCTGGCGCCCTCAGGGGGACTTGAGCCGGCCCCAAGGCATAGGTGATCTATGGCCTGCCTCTTTGCGGAGGTTTGCCTGCGTCTTTGCGGAGGTTTGCCTGGCGACACCGGGAGCCCAGCTGCCTCCGCCCTCCCCGCCCTCCCCGCCCCCCCCCCCCATGCTCCGTGAGGCGTGCTGGCAGCCCGTCTGCAGAAGTGCTGGCGTCCCACGCGTCCCTGCCCAGGGCCTCCACAGAGCAGTGTGGCTGCTCGAATTCTTCACGAAGCGTGTGTTCAGAATTACTGACTTGGCACGAGCAGGTTCTGCAAGATCCAGCAGGTTCTGCAAGATCACCGCTTTGGGGCTTGCCCTGGGAGGCTGAATTCCCCTTGGAGATGGTCTAAACCCCCATAGAGGCTGGAATTTACATAAGAAGGGGTGCCCCGTGGTTTTTGTTAGCATGAAGCCATTTCACGCTTTTTCTTGGAAGATGGGAAAATCTGTGTTTGAATTTCCTTTCCAGTGGGTGGGAGGAACGGGACTGGGGACACATCCCTTCAGCGGGTGTTTGTTAGGTGCCTGGTGGTCTCCGGTCTCTGAGGGAGACAGAAGCCTGTGCGTCCGTCCCTCCTGGAGCTTACATACTATAGGTGGGAGTGGAGAGAGAGAGCCACGGGGGTGTGGGAAGGCCGCACCTGGTGGTGCATGGGAGGCCCCCTCCGCGGAGAGGGACCGAGAGGTGGGGGCACAGTGGCCCGGAGGCTGCTGGGGACGGGCTCCAGGCTGGAGGGCCTGGGAGGAGTGGCCAGAAGCCCCCTTACCCCTGGTGGCCCACACCTGGGAGGGGAACGGTGGGGGAGGGGCAGCCAGGCCAGATGGGGCTGGAAGGGCCTTTGAAATGACCATGATTTCTAGGGGGAAGATGGGAGTGTTGGAGGGTTTGTGCACAGGAGTGGCCTGGCCTGGCCTGTGTTCACAGGGTCCCACTGTGGCTCTCCAGGGATGGGCCACTGAGGATGGGAGCCGTGGTCTCTGTGGGAGACAGCGGTGAAGCAGGTGGGGACCTGTGACTTGAGATCTGTGGTCCAGCAGGCACAATGGCAAAAAGGTGCCTCCTGGGTCCATCCTGACAGGGGGTCCCCAGCTCTTAGCCGCCCACCCATGACTCTGCAGCTTTGGCCCAAGCGCGGAGCATGGAGCTGGGTGTGTCAGGAGTTTGGGCAGTGGGCCCTGTGCCACCACCGGTTGCCAGTGTTGACTCACTGGACACTGCCCTCTACCCCTTTCCACAAGGGCCAAGGGGGCCACTGGACTTGGGCCCGAAGTACAAGCGCGGGTGCGGCCACGGTGGCCTGGTGGTGAGGGCAGTGCAGGGAGGTGGAGAGGGGCTCTGCACCCCAGTCCCACCCCCACGCCTGCCCAGACCCTCAGCCCCCGAACCTGAGCCCATAGGCCTCCCTTCCTGTCCCCGCTCATTTCTGACTCGTGTTGCCACTAAGGTGGCCCCCAATAGCCTCCCCCCCGTAGCTCCTGCCTCACAGAGCGACATGGAGGTGAGTCGTCTCCAGAAATCTTCCTGTGAAATCACATGGTGCTACTCCCTTGCCCAGAGTCCTTCGTGGCTCCCTGCGGCTCTCGGGCTGCTCACGGTGGCCCCGGCCTGCCTTCCCCCGATCTTTCTCCCGCTGCCACTACACCCCCCTCTGGGGTCTCAGTGGGCCCCTCCCTCCACCTTGGGGTTCCTTCCTGGGCCTGAGTGTCAGGGTTGCCCTCGGGAGCCTTCTCTGAGGTCGGCACCCCCGTGTCCTTTTCTTGGAATCCCACTTTCCGTCCAATGGCTTTCACTTCCGTTTATGTTCTTGATCACATGTCTGCCTTGTTCCTGCTTGCCCTTGGTTCAGACAGCCCCCTGGCCCCCGGAACACGTGGGCGATGCCTTCCCTGGCGCCGTGGCCTTGGCACCCAGCAC
Source organism: Taxidea taxus jeffersonii (assembly GCA_003697995.1). NCBI lineage: Eukaryota > Metazoa > Chordata > Mammalia > Carnivora > Mustelidae > Taxidea > Taxidea taxus. The sequence continues at coordinate 6,249 of ML093248.1, read as the reverse complement.
CAGGGGCTTCTTGCTGTTTGTGGGACTCAGGAAGGAGGAGGGGCCTGCTGGTGAGAGGGCGGGTGCGTGGGAGCAGAAGGCCTGGGTTGCTGGCCACGGGAATGGCGCCATGACTCGTGACCCAGGGCGGCGGGGAGCTCGCCCCCTCTCCCGGCCTAGCCTCCCCCCACGTCAGACCTTGTCAGCAGGGAACAGGAAGTGCAGGTGACGGGAAACCGGGAAAACCAGTTTGAGGTTTTCAAGATCTCCTTTGCCATTGCTTTTATTGGAAGTAAGAAAAATGTACTTGCTCTTTTGGTTTTTCTCCCAAGAAATGTGGCTCGTGGACCCCTTCCCAGCACTGAGCCCGAGGAATGCGTCCCCGGAGGTAGCGTGGCCAGAGGCCATTGCCTGGTCCTGAAGAACTGCTGAGCAGGGTTCGCTCTGTGTCACTTCCGAGTGCCCCCTCCTCCCGGCTGTGCAGCCTGCTCGCCGGGAAGGACGTCTGCGTGCAGGCAGCTGTGGCGTCTCCTGGCACGGAGCCCCTCCACTCACAGTGTGCCCCTCTACCCGCAGGTGGAACGTGGTGGGCGTGCAGGGGTCCCTGCTCAGCATCTTCGTGGAGCCCATCTACTTCTCAAGTATCATCCTGGGCAGCCTCTACCACGGTGACCACCTCTCCAGGGCCATGTACCAGCGGCTCTGCGGCATAGAGGACCTGCCCCCACTCTACGTGCTCAACAAGCCCCTGCTCAGCGGCAAGTGCCTGCGCCGCGCGGCTGTGTCGGTGTCCCGCAACCGTGACCGCGTCGGGCTCTCACGCCCTGTGTTCCCGTGACCGGGCCGGGCCGCGCGGCTGTGTCGGTGTCCCGTGACCGTGACCGGGGCTTTCAGCTCCGTGTTCCGTGAACCAACCGGGCCGCGTCGGGGTCTCACCCGTGAAATGCCGCAGGGAAGCTCTTCTCTGTCGGAGCAGAGAGTGGGATGCTGTGTTTCAGGGCCTCTGTGCCACTGAAGTGGGTCCTCGTACAGTTCCTCTCTTTATTGATCGAAAACCTTGCCTTTTATAGATAAATTACAGCCCAGACTTGGCACCCACCGGTTTTCTTTGCCTTGTATGTACGTCTTCACGCCCTGTGTCGGAGGGAGAGACTCAGGGATGCCGAGCTGCATCCTGCAGAGGGGCTGGGGATGTGCCCGGGACGGGTGAGCGACGCGGCGGTGGCCGCCCCGGGTGCCCGTGGTCACTGACCTGTTTGCTGTGTCCCCTTTAGCAGCTCAGTGGTGACCGGGGAGGGGAGCAAGAGCTCTCGCGTGCAAGGTCCTCACTTCTCAGCTCCCCCCTCTTTAAGGGACACAGTTAAGGTATTTTTATCCTTTTGAAAATATCACTTTACTCACTTTTTTGAAGCTCAGAACTAAAACTGCAATCCCAGACTGACACGTGTGTTTTTTGGTGTCGTGTGCGCCCCCTGGTCTGTGGCGCTGGCTGCTAGGTCGCCCCTCACTGGGGGACGCAGCGTGGTGTTTGAGCGGAGGCCCGTGTGCTGGGGCGCGTAAGTTATGCAGGACGGAAAAACCAGTGTTTGTTTCTGATCACATTTCAGGGCTTCCTCACTTTAACCATTAGCTTCTGCGAAAAAATGCCGGCTCTGCTAAAACGTGACAGCGAGGGCCCCCAAGTGTCCACGCCGCGGAGCCTGCACTGGGACGGAGGGGACAAGTGTCCGGATTCTGTCGCGCGTTAGGACGCGCCTTTCCCGTGGCGCAGAAAATCGCGGCCTCCGCGGTCTGTTCCGTTCCGGCCGTCGGGACGCCGGGCGGGGCCGCAGCTCGGGCATGGCCTGGCCGGCGCCGTGCTGGCCGGGACTGCGCCAGGGTCGAGTCGCCCGGGGGTGTCCAGGACGCTGGCAGGAAGCCCGCCCGGGCGGTCAGGGGCGCTCTTACCACAGCGCGTCAGGTGTGCCCGCACCTGGGAAGACGGTGAAGGCCGCGTTTGCGAGGTGGAGGCCGTGCGGTCGTCCTGCGTGTGTCCTTACCAAGAGCAAGTCTGTCGCGAAGTAGGAGTCTGCTCGGCCTTCTCTCCCGGCACCACTTCTGCCCGGGGCGCTCTTGGTGGACGGCGCCGGTGGGTGCTGGGGGCCGCCCGAGGGGTCAGCGTGGCCGGCGGCTGCCTCATCGGCGGCTGGCGCAGCCCGGGTTCCTGGTCTTCCCTGGGATGCGGCCGGGCCGGTGCCCCCACGACCCGTCCGCGAAGTCCGGGGGCGGCACTGGGCTTCAGGGGCACCGTGTTTCTCAGATGCGGGGCCACCGGGCAGCGCCGCTCTGGCGGCAGAGTCCGGCTCAGAACGCGGCTCCTTGCGGCAGTTTACCTTGGGCGAGGCTGCATGCGGAGGCCGTGCTGCTGCTTCACCTCGAGGAGGGCTCGGGTCTGTGCAGCAGGCAGCTCCCGAGACGCCGTCAGTCCCCGGCAGTGCGCGTGGCGACAGGGCGGCATGCTGTGGGGCACCAGCCCCGCAGGAGGGGCCGCGGCTGCCCCTCCTGGGTCCACAGCCCGCCCCGCGGTCTCGGCTGACGACGTGGCGAGGCTGTCGTGGACAGAAGGACCCGAGCCGGGGGGTCTAGAGCGGAGACTGTTGACGTCATACGTTTGGGAGGTCACGCTCCTGTGACGTGGGCCCCGCGGCCAAGCCCTGCAGACTCTCTCGCGAGAGAAGCCTTGCGTTGGACAAGGGGCCGGGACAGTGGGACAGCGGGGACCCTGGGGTTGTCGCCCCCGGGCCCGTGCGTAGGGATGTGCGTGCGCTGGTTTGAGTTCCCGGGTGTCTGTCCTGCCCCTCACCTCCCGTTATCTCACAGGGGTGCCTGGGTTCAGGGAGGAGGACGGCGCGGCAGCACCAAGGTCCACGGCATCCTGGGGAGGGAAAACGGGGTGGCCCTCAGCGCCGCACCGGGAACGGCCTGTTCGGCAGAGACCGGAGCGGACCCAGGCCGACCTCAGCAGAGGGTGTCGCTGTGGGCCGGCTTCCTTGGTGCCACCAAGGACAGATGAATCATTTTCCTTTCAGCACAGAAAGTAGGTATTCACGAGAGGAAAGAATTCTCCGTGGCGAGCTGTCTCCGTGGGGCCATGAGCACGACGCCCTTCCCTGACGTTTCAGACGTGGAAGCCTCTCGAGCTCTCGGATCTTCTTTCCGGATTCGTTCCCAGTCGGCCCCTGCAAGCTGCAGAACACTTCTGGTTTCTGGCTCATGTCTGTCTGCCCCCGAGTCTGAGCTGCTGTGCTGGCCTGGGCTACCGTCCAGGTGCGCAGAGGCCTCGGGAAGAAAGGCCCGCGGGCTGAACCTTCCCGGGACGCTGGGGTCATGGCTGGCTGTGCTGTCAGCGTGGACACGGCGTGACCGCCGAGGCAATGCCGGGAGCGAGTAGGTTCCCGTGAATCCAGTCCGTGGGGGCCTCTGGGACATGTGGCAGAAAGAAAGCAGGGGCGCTGCTGGCCTGCTGGGCGAGACACGCGCACCTTCCGCCAGTGGAAAGCCACGTCCCCTCTCACCGTGCTCGGAGGAGCCCACATCTGCCTCGCCCGGAGCACAAGAGCGGGCAGCTGTGAGGGGCAGCGGGTGAGGAGGGTGTTTTCCAGGCAGGAGCAGGCGCAAGGGGCTGGAATGGCCTCGACCAGTTTCCGGACAGGAGCTCAGCCCCTGGTAGCAGCAAGTGCTCTCGTTGGGTGACCCCAGTGCCTGCAGGGGACACGGGTTTAGGGAGAAGGACAGCGCGGCAGCACGGAGGTCTGCCTGGAAGTGTCTTCTAAACTCTTAAGTCCCGTGGACGTGGTCTGCATGTTGTTTTTCAGAAAGTCTCTCTGTTGGGGTCTTTAGTGGTTAAGTACTTACTTAATTGACGTCGTTGAAGATATTTCAAGATAAGCTGTAATCCTGACGGAGTGCTGCTTCCAAACCAGGTCCTGGGGCACCTGCAGCCTGCCTCCCGTCACCCCTCGGGGTGGAGCGAGCTGCAGCCCCGCCCCGCCCCGCCCCACGCGCGCACACACAGCAGAGACAGCCGCGCCGCGGGCCTCCTCCCTCCCGCATCCAAAGTCAGAGCCCCTTCTGTCACTCCCACGGCCTGCTGGCTGGAGGACACTTTAGAACGTGATGCACCCAGCCCTGTATTGCCTCAGGAATGCAGAGTCTGGTGAGAATCATGCCTGTGCTGCTGGTCTGTGGGTGGGCGCTCCCCCAGCCCAGGCCGCCAGCGGCATGCTCATCACTCTGGACTAAGCGCTCGGGCTCTCCCCCGAAGTCACTGCTGTAAAACCCCAAGGTCCGGTTCCAAGAAGAAGTCTTGTTTGGCCAGAGGTGCTGGTCTGAAGGGACGTGGCCAGGGCTAGTGGCCACCCAGGAAGATGAGGCGGTGCCCAGGCCAGGAAGAGCCCATGCCTCACTGCCCCTCGGGCTTCATTCACTTCCATGTCAGGTGTCAGCTCAGGAGTCATCTTCCTTAACAAAAATTAGAATGACAGTCTCGCGGGTGCTCTGCTGCCAGCAGAAACGTCTGCAGACACAGGCCCAGGCCCAGGGGGCATCGCTGCAGGAGGCCATGCGCTCGGTGTCTGTACGGACGCCTTCCCAGGTCGTGGGCTGTGTGCAGAAAACAGGCCACCTCCACCGAGACTGTGAGCTCTTCACTGTTCTGGTCAACCAACAAGTGGCTAGCAGTTTCTGTAACAGGAACTCCTGGTGGCCCTAAATATCTGTCACCAACCATTCTATACATATGTCACTTTTGATGACACATCAGTGTGTGAGGAACCATAGAAAACCGTCTTAGGAAGGGAACGCAGCCGTACCAGGGCCGCCCAGAGCTCTCAGTTCTTCGCGGTGTCAGTCAGCAGGCCAGCTCCCGTCTGTAGTTTTGCTCTGAAAGTTCGGATTCAGCACACCTAAGTCACAGCGGCGGGGGGGGGGGGGGGGGCGCTCATTACCAGCCGAGCCGCACCTGCTTTTATTGGTTTCTGCCCCACGGCCCATGACTCATTGACTCATTACCCTAGTTCTCGCTCCATGGCCCCAGAAAGACAAGCTCCTCATTAGTGTCTGTCCCCACGGTGGTGTTGGCCCCAGGGACTCATAGACACACATACACTCTTGTGACCATTTGAGGGCTTTCTGCCCCGGAAAAAGCATATGGTTCGCATTGAACCCTCAGGCTATTTCTTTTTGCCTTATCTTCTCCATTCTTGCTAAAGATGGCACTTTATTTAGCTGAAAATATAAAAACGATTTGTACTTTAAAGTCTTATTTTTCTCAGTGAACTCTAGTTTTAATATGTGAAATGTTGTAATTCTAAGGTTGAAGTATCATTAAAAATAGTCCTTCATCTTGATCTTATTGTAAACCAGTAATGGAATTATAAAGGGAGATAATATAAGCACTACCCATTTATTCATGAAAGATTCGATTCCATTATGGTAGAGATTCCCACCAATTGTCCCTAAGCAGGTTCCCACCTCCACTCCGGACCCCCAGGAAACCCTCCCTGATTCTGTCTACTTGAAAGGCCGTGCCCTTGAATGAGCTCAGTGGCCTGAAGGAACCTGCATGCCAGCCAGGTGCCAGAGAAAGGACAGGCGTGCTAGTAGCCCTATCAAAGACCGAGAGACCCTGGCATAACTCCAGAGAATAAGGTATGGGTTCCTGATAACAGAGAATCAGTAAAATGAGAAAAAGGTGGTATCAGGACTATGTTTAACTCCTTACGGTGCCCTGATGTCCCACGGTCTTGTGACATCTAGGGAGAGGCCAACTGTTCCTATGAGGGAGTCTCACCTGTGGTGGGGCTACTCTGTAAGTGGTTAGAGTCCCCTGACCATCCTGACAGCCAAGTAGTTACTGGGCTGGACCTCTGGAGTCTTGGTCTAGAAGATATGGGTCCTGGTTGGACATGGCTTTCCCTCTAGGCTCTCCCTCCAGTCATATGTGCAGGCAGGAAACAGGTACAAGAAGCCACGCCGGCTACCCAAATTAATCACCCGAGATTTTTATTCACAAACATGAATGAATAACCATTTTCATTTGAGGAAAATAAACAGCACAAACGTGAATGTTCTGTATGAGAAAAATAGAACAACTAAGAGAAAACAGTCCTAACTCAGGGAACAGAAGAGAATATAAATAACAAACCTTGTGAGCATACATTGAGTACTTTGTGAGTGTGGAAAGCAAGTATCAGTTTGAAGGTCTAGAAGGCATTCAACAAACACACCAAT